>CAUZXS010003573.1:115000-195520 GCA_963585895.1 Sepioteuthis lessoniana
TGCCGCCAGCACAGATATCCTTGACCCTCTCTCGCCACTTCTCCCTATCATTCATCGCTTTTGGCAGGTCTTCAGGGTTACATCCCGTATCCTCACATAGCTGCTGTATGTATGTTCGAGCTGTTCGTCCTCTTTTTGCTTGGCCATATGCTGGGGTCAATAGGAGTACATCACTGATGAGTTCGTCCTTGCTTCTCCAGCAGTGGATACTTCATATATATATATATATATATATATATATATATAATATATGTGTGTGTGTGTGTTGTGTGTGTGTGTGTGTGTGTGTGTGTGTATATATATATATATATATATATATATAAACGGGATTTTGCATTAAAAAATATATTGCTTGAAGTGTTATAACCCACAATCAAACCAAACGTTCATATAGATATACTCAGATGAACATATATAAACAAAAGGTTGATTTGGTTTCTTTGTTTCATGGTATATCAACTTACGTAGGGTATTTAATGCCAAAGTTATCGTTCTAGAAGAGCAGTAGTGGCAGTATTTAACCTCTAAGTAAGAAGGATAAGGTGGGTCATAACTCTTCTAAGGGTATTTCTCCATATTTGTATTTGTATACATACATACATACATACATACATACATACATACATACATGCATTACTACATATTTATTCATGCCCCAATATTCATACATACGTCCAAATATATATATAAACACACATATACATATATATATATGCAAGTTGTGGAGTTCATATCCAGGATGATATTGTCTGAATTTTATAAAGCCTTCACGAATGTCAGAATCCTGGTAAACTCTGTCTAACTATGGATAAATGGAAAGGAAAACTGGAGTCTTTATGTCTGCAGTGTAAACCGGTCTAAGAGAAGAAAATTTTCAATGGAACCTGTTGAACTCTGCTTAAACGTTGACCAAGTGACGCGTTCTGCTCTTGTGAAAGGGTTGTAAAATCAGATATACTGGTTTGTTTACTTTACTTAATAGTATATGAAATTTTGTGGTTTATTGATTGTAAAAACAATACTGAAAGAAGAACAATGTTAACATTATTTAACCCATATTGAAAGGGAGAGAGGTTTTACACCAATCCCAAGGATATTAGTCCTAAAGTGAACGTTATACCCCGATAAGAGTTAAGACTGGTTGAATTCGAAGGTGAAGTCCAAAACTTCAATGAATACTGAAGGGGGATTCATATATATATTTGAGTGTGCGTGTGTGTGTGCTATCATTTATATATTTACATTCATACTCATGTGTGGATACATGGATGAATAAATATATACATAAGTACTTATATATATATATATATATATATATATATATATATATACTTATGCATATATATATACACATTTATATATATATATATATATATATATATGTGTGTGCATGCAAACACACGCTCTTTTGTCCATATACCTTTATATATATATATATATATATATATATATATATATATATATATATATATATATATATATATATATAAAGTACACATGTAAGCTAATCGAATGTTGCTGTAAAGCACACCGATTAAGTCCCCAAATAAAGTGATTGTCTTTCACATGGCTCTAAACCCCTACTGGTCAAACTTCAGTCCTGTTGGTTAACACCTGGATCAACTCTCACTCGGAGTGATATGAAATTTTCGGGTCCAAAATAGAACTTTTGAACGTTTACAGAATGTTTATTGTCAAATAGCAATTGAAAGAAGAAAAATAAAACAGAAATGAAAATCATTTTCTTTTTTTTTTTCATCATGTCTGTGAGTCCAAACTCGAGAACCTTAGGAATCAGCATGGTGGAAGTTAAGGACGTATGTATAATCCCGTGATGGATCAACGCCACGCTTCATCAGTTTGTGGGTGGATTAACAGACAAGTTGACGACCAGTATCAAACAGTTCAATCAGAAACCTACTGCTACTCATCAACTAGTGTGACAACTGTTGATAATGTTATGTGATCAACTGAAGAGTTCTCATATTTAAGAAAACCAGGTCACGTGTCACGTGTGTGTCAGGCAACCACATAATAATAATAATAATAATAATAATAATAATAATAATAATAATAATAATAATAACGGTATAGACAACAGGTTGTGGAATATTGCACGGAAACAAAGTATCATATTCATTATCAAAATAAAATTAAACACAGCAGCAATTTAAGCAACAGATAAAATACCTGTTTTCTGTTCGCATTCAACTAATAAAATGATATAAATACGTAAAAAAGATTTAAGATATACGAATAGGAGTTATATGGGAAACAATGCTTAGCAGGAATAGAAGATTATGTTCTATCGGGCTTTTTCTTTTATGCTATACATTTTCTGCAATGATCGCGCTTTTTCTTCCCAAATGCCGACACTGCATGTTTCTTTTCAACCACATGTTACATTCCTATTTTAAACCCGTCAACACCGTGTGTCTCAGCGCGACAATCCTGTTTCAAATTATCCTTCCCCCGCTTTCCTTTTCACGCCTATAGACTAAATAGGTCTCATTTTTCTACTCCATGATATACCGGTCAACAACCTCCCACTACTCCTCTTCCAGCGTGCCCGTTGGATGTTTCTATGTAAAACGTTACAATATATATATATATATATATATATATATATATATATATATCCTATAGAAACACAACCACTCCTAAAAGAAATATGGGAAAAGAACTGCAAAAAGGAGGAGGAAAAATGAAGAAGAATTCTGAACAAGAAAACCACATGACTAAAAAAACTATCCCCGAAAGAGAAGAAAAACAAAAAAGAAAAAGGGAAAAAAAAAAACGAAAAGAAAATGAAAAGCGCAAACAAACAAACAACCAACCAAAACACAATACACTAACAGAAAATATAATCCCCACACAAAATACCAGGTACATACAAACTGGCAAAAACATCCAAGAACAAGCAACCCCGCAGAAAAAAGACACTTACCAAATGAAAGACACGATGATAAAAATCTCCCAACAAATTATTACAAACAACAGAATAGGCTAAACTACCACACACAACTCCTACCCTCAACAAAATAGGTCGAACTATGACACATACACGCAACAAAAATGGCCCAACTTCTACACACTCGACCCCAAACAAAACAAAACAAACCCATTCATATGTAATAAAAACCACCCTAAAAAACGACAATACAAAAAACCTCTACTTAGAAAATACAAATAAAAATACTACTCCTCAAGAAATACAAACAAAAACCATTTTTAGAAAAAAACAGCGAGGGGATAAAACCAATATAAAAAACGAAAGTCACATAAAACCGAAAATCAGAAACTTAAGTTCGCACAAGTTAAATAAAGACTAAATAAACCTACTCAAACTAGCTCTTAATTTTGGCCCCATCCCAAGAAGCAACATAGGAGAACTTAAAAAAGATCTCAAAGAATTTGAAAGGAAATTTAGACTATTAGAAATATTCAAAAATAAAAAAAGATACAGACAATTCCCTTGTAAAAAATAAAACCAAATCCTTTCCAGACAAAAACAACAATAGTGAACTAAACACATTCTTTAAAAAGTTATGAAATATTAACCTAAAATAAAAAACAACAAAAAATAACCTTTCACTCAAACAAAAATGAGTCTTAAAAAATTTACAAGAAAATGAAAAAATAAGTATTAAAGAAGCAGACAAAGGTAGTGCCGTAGTCATCTTAGATAAAACATACTATAAAACCAAAATCCAAGAATTATTAGAAGATAAAACCTACTACAAACTAATTGATAAAAACATAAACAATAATATAATATCAAAAATCTCCTAATTCTGTAAAATACACAACAAAACACTAATCAAAAAAGAAAAAGACTTCTTAACTAATCACATCTTCAAAACCAGCAACCTCTACGGACTACCAAAAATATACAAATCCAAACAAATAGAAAACGTCGTAGAAACACAAAAATCGAAATACATAGAAATCCCAAACCCCAGTGACCTCAAATTCAGACCCATTGTAACAGGTCTGTCATGCCCTACTCGCAGACTTAGCAAAATAACAGACATCTTGCTACGACATTTCCTAAATAAAATAAAAAGTTATGATAAAGACAACATAGATTTTTTAAACTCTATACTAGGAACAATTGATCCCAACACACTCATAGCCACATTTGACGTCACAAACCTATATAGTAGTATTCCCTATGAATTAGGAAAACAAGCCATCTCTTATGGAGAGAAAAATACCCAGATACACTACACCCAAGATTTAACAAAATTTTTTATCACTGATGGTATAGAAATAATCCTCAACAACAACTCCTTCCAATTCAACAACATTAACTATATGCAAACTCTAGGAACAGCCATGGGGACAAAAATGGCGCCAACATACGCTACCCTAACCCTATCGTACTTAGAAGAAAATCTATATGAAAAAATAGGTAAAAAATACGGCAACAACATAAAAGAAACCTTTACCTAATCATGGAAAAGATACTCGGAAGATTGCTTCATATTCTGTAAATACACATGGGGAGACATCAACGAACTGCACGAACTACAACAAAACCTACACCCCAAAATAAAATTTACTGTGGAACACAGCCTAAAAGAACTACCATTTTTAGACATCCTCGTAAAAAAGTAAATGGCAAAATCATCACAGATATCTACCAAAAACCAAGAGACACCCAACAACACCCCCACTTCAGGAGCCAGCACCCCAAAAACTGTGTAAAATCCATCCCCTACACTCTAGAACGTAGGATGCACGCAATAATCACCGATAAAAACTAAAAAAAAACACGTCTCAAAGAACTACACACAACTCTACACCAGAGAAGATATCCAACAACACTAATAAATAAAAGGTTGGAATAAGCTGAAAAAATACCACAAAGAGAATTGAGGAACCCCACCCCGCCAAAAAAAAAACAACAACGAAAAACCTTTAACATACGTCACAACTTACAACAAAAATGATGCAGAACTATTTACAGAAATATTGAAAAATCTGGAAGAAATTGAGAACAAAGACAAAATCAAAGAAATACTAGACACAACAAAAATAATCAAAAGCCAGAGACAACCTAAAAATACGAATGTAATGAATGCAAGGAAATATACATAGGATCAACACAGGCACTAAATACAAGAACATCACTTCACAGGAGTAATATCAAAATAGAAGAAAACAGAAAATTAAATGTTTCGAAACACTTATACTAATGAAGCAGAGGAAAATTTAATATCATGCCAATCTACCAAAACAATGACTACACCCCTATGAAAACCAATTCAACCAGACAAGAATCATTTATCCTGGAAGCAGGGGTGAGTTCAAGTCTCATTGAGTACCTTATTTAAAAGGCCTAGTGCCACACATGTTCTCTGACGAAAGCAACAAGCTGGAAACATACATACATATAACACGTATGTAATACATGTATATAACACGTATGTAAGAACAAAATGAATCAATTCAAAAAATACAAATCTCTCCTTGGACCATCTTATTATATATATATATATATATATATATATATACATATATATATATATATATATATATATATATATATATAGTATTATCTGGTCCAGTTAAACCGGAGTTGGGAGTAATTCCATCAGGACAAGAAAACTATTCAAGAGTGAACATTTAAATTTTCCTGGTAAAGAGCTCAATGTAACAGACAATATAGAGCAATAAATTCTTTAAGAAAAACAACAAACCGGTCACATTAGGATTATAAATGTATTTCCATCCTGCTACGCATTTTTGAAAATTTCAAAAACACGAAAAAAATTTAACAGGATATCTTCAGATCCTATGGATTAAATAAATTCATTTATTTTATCCATAGGATCTGAAGAGTCCTGTTAAATTTCTTTTCGTGTTTTTTGAAATTTTCAAAAGCGCTTAAGAGGATGGAAACTAATTTATAATACTAATGTGACCAGTTTGTTGTTTTTCTTAAGGAGTATATATATATATATATATATATAATATTAAAATAGGTTGGTCCATGAAATTATTTGTATTTTTTGGTATTTATTTATTTTTAAGAAGAAAATAAATTCCAAAAAATACAAATCTCTATTTTGAAATATATTTTCATTTTTTTTTTACCTACAACAGATAGATAGATACCAAAGATCATCATATCGCGCTGGTAGCACGGATATCCCTGACCCTCTCTCGCCACTCCTCCCTATCGTTCATCGCCCTAGGTAGGTCTTCAGGACAACATCCCGTATCCTCACATAGCTGCTGAATGTACGTTCGTGCTGGTCGTCCTGCTTTTGCGCGGCCATGTGTGGGGATCCATAAGAGTACATCTCTTATGAGTTCATCTCTGCTTCTCCAGCAGTGTCCTGCATGTCTGGTTCGTCTAACTTGAATAGTTTTCGTGATAGGGGGCAGGTGGCCGTACAGTTGGTGTCTTGTGGGGTGTTGCTGCCAGGACTTGTTCAGGATTGCACGCAGCATTCTTGTGTAATAGCCATCTAGTTTCTTCTGCAACCGTTTTGTTAGTGTCCATGTAGTGCATCCATATAGCAGTATCGATGTGACCGCTGCCTGGAAGAAACTGCGTTTCATTTTATCGGTTAGGTCTGATTTCCATATAATCAATAGCCTATTGATAGCTGTCCATGCTTTCGTTAGCCTCGTTTCGATGTCCTTTTCGGTTGATTCGACGCTGCTTCCTAGGTACGTGAATTTGTCTACTAGTTTAAGAGAGGTTCCTTCTAGAGTGGAGATGTCCCCCGTTTGGTTATAGCACATGCATTCCGTTTTGTGTGCATTAACATAGAGGCCTATGCATGCTGCTGCTTGTTCGAAACTATGCAGAAGTGTTTCGGCTTGGTCAGGTGTATTTGCCAGTATCGCTATGTCATCGGCGTAGTCGGCGTCGATAATTATTGTTGCGGGGTACCTTCTGCTTCTTTTCTTCGTCAGTTCGAAGGCATTCTCTTTGATTTTGTCAATCGATGTTCTAAGTACGTAGTCTAGACAAATGATAAAGAGGTACGGGGCTAGCGTGTCCCCTTGTAGTACTCCTGCTACAATGTCAAAGAATTCTGTGTATGCAGATTTTTCGAACACTGAGGCCAGGGCTCCAACCTCAGCAGGATGCGCTCCTTTTTTACCCGCGCGAAGAGCGATGTGGTTTGTGTATGTGGTTTGAGTGTGGGTCATGGTTATCTTTCGATGGCTGTTTTATTCTCTTCTATAGAAGCCACTCTTATAGAGGAGCAGCAGTAGTTCCCCGATCGAACTAACGATCCTGAGCGTAAAGTCGTCAATGTTCATATAATGATAAGATGACATGAAATTAAAACATATATATACATACATATATACCTATTAGTTTCATATATATATATATATATATATATATATATATAAGTGTCAGAGACACTTACCTGAGACCACTGGTTTCATGCTGTCTTTTTGCAAAAATCATCGGGCAGAAACATTTTGGAAAAATCAGAAAAATCGATAAGATATAACGAAAATAATTTTTACGTTAAAATTGTGTATAAATCTCTTTGTGTGTGTATCATATTTGCGTATTGTTGTGTGTGGACGTATATGTGATCGTTAGTATGTGTGTGTGTGTTAATGATACATACTCTGCGTGGCAGATTTGAGGTTCTTTTATGAATATGTGTTGTGATGTGTAGCAAAAGGCGGTCAATGTTTAGAGACGTTTGCGGATTTGGCCGAATAATTTTTTTAATAATAATAATAATAATGATATATATATATTTATATATATATATATATATATCCTCACACACATAAATATACATGGATACATAATCATATACACATATATTGATATATATTCATGTACATATGAACATCCAGATGCATATATGCACGTATGTGTGCATGTGTTGGAAGGCTAGTGGAGTAATGCAATGGACGGCAGCATCGATTCAAGTAAGTCTGATCTGCATTTGCGATGTTACACTCATTTTACGTCGAAATAATTCGAGAAATGTCAGCTAACGTAAGTCGTGTTTAAATTTATCTCTGCAGTTCTTCCTCAAGGATGCTTTTGCATAAAATCGCCCAGGAAATTTGATATGCCATTAACCACGGAAATTAACAACTAAAAAAAGTACATATACATACAAACACATTAATATAGATATACACCCTAGCGCGCACACACACACACACACACACACACATATATATATATATATATATATATATATATATATATAAAAAATATATATATATATACGTATACAGCCTTACATATGCATACACACACTGACATATATACATACATTTAATACACCCACACACACGCATACATATATATATAAATATAAGATATGCACGCATATATGCATATACGTGTACACACTTGCATATATGAACTCTTTCATATACACGCATATATACAAAACAATATATAAATACAAATTAAAAATAAGCAAATATTTACACATATGCATAAATATGAAAAGATCACACTTATTCGTTCATGCATATATATAAATATATATATATACGCATTGAACATACAAATATACGCACGCATACGCACAAATATATATATATATATATATATATATATATATATATATATATATATATATATACATATATATATATATATATATATATATTCTCTTTGTCAGTAACGTTTCCTTAATATCTTGCGAGTGACAACTCTAATAAGTTCATGTACACAAGAGAATCCCGAAATTGCTGACACAAACGTTAAGCAAAAGATTGCAATATCCAGTTGTTAACTAATCAAATTCAACTTTTGATCGTTAATACGATTATACTGATTTTCATTTATTCATAACCCCCTGAACTACATTCAGATAATGTTTTGATTGGATAACGCAGTTATAATCCATTCAAAGCCCTAAGTGTATTGTCTATGACAAACTTACTCTATGTTCATTATATATGTTCGTAATTTGAACCTATTATGGAAATACTGGCATCTGCTTACTGCCTCTTAATGCCTTTTACCTTCATTGTGTCACTGTTCATTCGATTATCGGAATGAAATTTTGGGGAAATTATTTAAACTAATTCTGCAAGAGATAGCATGGGTTAAATATGCACTTAAGTAATATACAAATATATGGATAATTCTTCAAAGGGTAAATGGGCTTTCTAACCTTTGTGGGCAACACGTCTGGGAGAAATAATAACTGAGTTCAAAATTAGGAGTTAGTGTCCTTACGGCTTCTTGACGTTTGGGAAATTTCAGCTAAGACTCTAGTACTAACTCTAGCAGCTCGGAGTGGAGAGATATGCTGCATGATCACTGATATTTTTCTATATAACTGTCATGATGTATGTGATTCCAACGCAAAACAACACATGCTATCCTATGATCAACATGTTTAGCTGTTTTCTCTTTACCTGGATGTAAAAAATATTGTTGAAAAAAATGTATATTTCCGAGGACTGATTAACTAAGAAATAACGTTGACAGTACTATATTAAAGTATGGTACTTCAGGGGGAATGAAGATCCACTGAGAAATTTTCTAGTAATGGGAATTTTCCTATACTACAAATGGCGCACTCAGAAACCAGTATTTATCCTTGAAAATAAACCCCATATAAGTCATCGTACTTTAGATGCTATCGTATCATTTGTTCCAAACTAGATGACCAGACAAATTTTTTTAAGTAATTCGATACAAAAACCTTAACATAAAGTGAAGTTTGGCATTTTAAGGGACTATAGATCAAAAATGATCAAATCAAAAATCTGAAAAATTAAGTAAAACTCTCCATACAACGGAGACAGTTGTTTAACATGAACATTATGGTAATACCAATCGTAGTTGCCGCTATTGATACAGATCTCTCACATGAATTAGAGATTGGTAACTAAAAGTCCCAGGAAGAATAAAGACGATCCACATCACACCACTGTTAAAATCCATAAGGGTATTAAGAAGAGGCCTAGAGATCTGAGTAGATTTACTGTCACTCAGACTCTAATAAAAAAAAAAGAAAAAACAAGTAAAGATGGTGTGAAATACTCGGAGTGAAATAACAGAAAATAGAAAAAATAGAGGAACAGTGGTGAGAGATATGTATCTTCGATGAAATGACTGAAGCTGGAAACATGAAAACCAGAAATGCAAAGGAAGTGATAAATAAACATGAGATAACATCAGAAAAAATATATATCAGCAATAAAAGAGATTTTGAAAGAGAAATTTTAACGAAAAGCACACGGTAACAGAAAATTTAAAAAGTGCATAAAGTTCTTCAAACAAAACAAAGACTTCAAAGAGGATCCGGAAAAAATTACCATAAACCTGAAAAATAAATTACAAGTATAAAAGATGCTCCAACGGATGAAGACATAAAAAAACATGATAGAATGACATTTAGAGAAAAGAAACAAATCATTTGCTGATAATGCAAAATGGATAGAAAAGATGATATAGAATGAATCTTAAGATAGAAATTTTAGATGATATCACAACAACAAACATGAAGACGCCTTAAAAATGGACACAAATGGAAATTCATTGACAAAGTTCTGTATCGTCGATACTCTACTCATAAAATGATGTCAAAACTTCTCTCTAAAGATTTTAGAATAACTTGTAAATATAACTCACAGGCAGTCTGAATGATAAATCTGCATTTAAGCCAAAGCAAAAAAAGTCAATTAAAAGAACCCAAAGTCACACTCAAGTAACTTGTGTTGTACACTTTCGATATCATTAACATCCGTATTATCAAAAATAAAATATATATTTATACAAGACAAAAACATCTTCACATTTGAAAAGGCCAAGTGCCCGTGGCGTAGTAACATGCGTCGTAGACTGTGACAAATTAGAAATAGAGTTCGACCGCTAGTCTAGCTATTAAGTTCACTTTTGGAAAAATACGTTGAGGAAATGTATGAAGTCTGTTATTGCTATATATATATATATATATATATACATCTTTAAGAAAAAACAAAAAATGGTCACATAAAGATTATGAATTTATTTCCATCCTGTTATGCGTTTTTGATATAAACCAAAAAACATGAAGAAAATTTAACAGGACTTCTTCAGATCTTATGGATAAAATAATACAGAAGAGGCACAGCAATAAAATGAAATAAAATAAAATAAATAAATAAATAAAATAAAATAAAACGGAAGTGAGCTAAAACGAGGAGATAACTCTTCACTCCTCTTCTATCCCTTACCACCCTTCCCCTCCCGTGTCCCTTCTGATTTATTCTATCCATAAGATCTGAAGAAGTCCTGTTGAATCTTCTTCGTGTTTTTTGGTTCATATCAGAAACCCATAGTAGGATGGAAAGAAAATTATAATCCTAATGTAACCGCTTTTTGTTTTTTTCTTAAAGAGATTATTGTTCTGTAATATCAGTTACATTGAGCTCTTTATTAGGAAAATTTAAATGTTCACTTTTTAATATTTTTCTTGTCCTGATGGAATTACTCCCAACTCTGGTTTAACTGGACCGAATAATAATATATATATATATATATATATATATATATATTGTCATTCACAAACAGACTGTTTCATTGTATCAAAACTCTTTAGTCTGGTTCAACCCACTACTGAATTTACGTCAGTTGAACATCTTAAACCAGAGCCATCGTTATTCTCAGCTGATGAGAAAGAATTTTATGCGTAAGTTTTCTGCATATACGTTATCAGCAACCGGTAATAATTCAAAGTCAGTTGATTTCCATACTAGAAAATGTTGATTTTCTGCAAAAATAGTCTCGAGAACCAGAATTTCTTTTCTGGACTTTTGAATTTTTTCAGCAAGTGGTGTTTAACCACTGGTTTTAAAATATTTTTCATATTCGCTGATGAAGATATTTGACTTGTTGCGAAACATTTCAATGATTAAAAGCCAAAATATTATATATCTTTTCACCCATAGTTTGTTAAAAATACATTTTTAACCAATCGGAAATATAGTTAAATCATCATAATTTTATATGGTATAGAGTTGACAATATTCTAACAAATAGTGATAAAAAAAGTTATTCGTAAGTAAATCAGTTAAATTTTCGTTTAATTTATTTTGAGTTTAATTATCTACTGTTTTTATTTGTGAATGCATTGATTTCAGCATTGTTTAAGTATCCTAAATTGAACGAATATACTATAGTTTGTAAAGATTTTCTAATACTGAAACTGGAGTCTTGGCTAATCAATTAAAATTTCATTTGCTGCCCCATACATGGTTAAGATGTAAATATATTTTCATCTCTTCATAATGAAATCTCACGTTATATCTATGAAGCCTAGGAAATTTATCAACCCAGCCTTTGACATCAGAACATATTATCTTGAATGTATTATCTCTTTTTTGTTTCTGATCCCGTAAATATTGACAATTAGTTAAGCTCTGAATAAAATTACCTTTATTTACTAGCAAAGTCATACCAACTTCCGTTTATCAATAAAATTTTCACTCAAGTTAAGTTAATAAAAATGTATTAATTTGTACGTTGGCGTTTTATTCAATCATTTACACCGCTGTAGACAAAAAAATATTGGTGACCTCTGACTCACGAATGCATAAACGTTCTTATGTAGGGTTATAAATAAATGGGTCAACCCAGATACTTAGTTATTCCTGGCTGAGGAAAATGAATAAAGGTTCATTCACTAATAACATTATTAGTGACTTGAATGCAAGAACATAGATAGGTGTTATTAACCCGACGGAAGAACACAAACAAATAATCTCAAAATTATTAGTAATATCTAAAAAAAAAAATTTTCGAGACCAACAACAAACACTGATATGTAGTCACGCTATAAATAATTCCGTTTGGTCAAAATATTTTAAGGATATAATTCACTGATTTTTAGTAACATTCCAGCGCGAGAACAAAAATAAATCGTCCCGTAAATATTGACGATTCCTAACTTTGAACACTCCATCAAATAATTCTACCAATATACAAAGACAATCTTCTGCAAATCATTGACCTGCAATACTCGGACACATCCCAACATTATACCAAAAGATCCTCAATAATGTCTTCTACAAATAAATAGTCACACAAATTATTAGTGACTGGAACGATAAGACCTAAACTACTCAGTCTTCTTCAACAGCATAGTCTGATATTTTTTCGTCAAACTTCAACTAACTCCTCAGCGCAAATCTTCGTAGAAGAACTCAATAAACATCTTTTGTCAGATAACTAGTAATAGGTTACAATAAAAATCGGATCAACAGATCACCCAACGTTCCTCAAAACTGAATTTATGGCTTTAATCAGAAAGGCAACATCTCCACACTAGACGGAACCTCTCTGAAACTGGTTGACAAATTCACCTACCAAGGAAGCAACGTCTCATCAATCGAAAAAGACATCGACACACGGCTAACGAAGTCATGGACAGCTATCGATAAGCTTTCGATCATATGGAAATCAAACCTGACCGATAAAATGAAACGCAGTTTCTTCCAGGCGGCAGTTGTGTCGATACTGCTATATGGATGCACTACTTGGACGCTGACTAAACGGTTGGAGAAGAAGCTAGACGACAATTATACAAGAATGTTAAGAGCAACATTGAACAAGTCCTGGCAGCAACACCCCACAAGGCACCAACTATACGGTCACCTACAACCTATCGCGAAAACTATACAAGCTAGATGAACCAGAAATGCCGGACACTGCTGGAGAAGCAAGGAGAGATCGTAAGTGATGTACTCCAGTGGACCCCCGCATATGGCCAATCAAAAGTAGGACGGCCAGCTCGAACATACATGCAGCAGCTATGTGATGATACGGGGTGTAAACCTGAAGACCTGCCAGAGGCCATGAATGATAGGGAGACGTGAAGAGAGAGAGAGTCAGGGATATATGTGCTAGCTGCACGACATAATGATGATGATATGATGATAAAACATCCGGCAAACTAGAAAAATTCTTCAACAAAATGACTTCAATCGATTTTTGTCGAAAAGAATGTAAATCTCAAAAAGAAAAAAATAAAGGCAATTGAAAAAAGAAAAAAGAAATCAACCGGAAAAATGAGCAAAGAATTCCGGAAAAGAATTTCAACATTTTCAAAGAATTTATCAGAAAATTTCGGCAAAACGGCTTTAGTTATTTTTCATTGTTAAAGAGATGCTTCTGCGAGGACAATTTCTTCTTCCATTTTTGACACAAGTCAGCTGTCAAGAATACTTCAAATTTACGAATTTCAACACTGACTTCACAGTCCATATGAACATAAAACCTTCTCGATTACAAATCGGGGAAACCCAGTTGGCTGAGTCAGTAGAATTTACTGAGTTTGTCTCTGCAGAAAGGTAAGAATCCTCCACCAATGAGTATCCTAGTTATGACATTAGATTTTCTGATAATGGGTCCGCAGTCCTGGAGTTTTGAGGAATATGGAATACCCCTTCAGTGCAATTGCTCTCAGGTCTATTCTGACCAGGAGTGGTAGCAACTTATAGGGTCCAATCTATGAGTCAAAGAAATGTTTAACATTTAAAATGTGTGTAATCAAATAACTTATGACAAATTGAATTCTTTGAAGAACTCTTTCACCATTAACTTTGTAAATAGAAGTGACTTTCTAATTGAATTGCTAGTGATACATAGCAATACATAGAACGATTTAATTGTGGGCCAAAGATTAAGCAATGTTGAATTATTCGTGCTGAAAAGCAGTACTTGAAACTCTTAACTGTGAGCTTAAATTGAATTATTGATATTGTATAGCAATACTTGGAATCATTCGAATGTTATCAAAGGAATGAATAGTGTTGAATAGAATAATTAGTGTTAAAAAGACATACCTGTAACCAATTCACAGTATGCAAACAAATGAATAGTATTAGATAGGACTATAAGTGTTTGATAGCAATAAATAAAATCATTTAACTGTGTATAAATAGTAGCAATATTTGTTAACAAATAAATAAGATCAAACGCATTTTTAAATAAATTTACATACAAATTATTCACTTTCAAATGATACATGCATATCCATTTAAATGTGTACAAAAAATGACTAATGCTAAATTGTTACCGTAGTAATATTTGAACAATTTAACTTTGTGCAAACAAATGATAAATAGCAAATAGGATTATTCCTGTTATATACAAATACTTGAAACAATTTAACTGTGAGCAAAAAAAAACGAGCACAATTTCATTTAAAGCTGCTTTTAACAAGATGTGTTTACAAATCATATATAACCTGTCATCTTGTTAACGGATTCAACCATATACAAAAAAAAAATTGAAATCTTATAACAAAACGTACTAAAACTCCAAGAACAAAACCAGGTCAAAACCAAACCTCAATTACGTGACCTTCTAAAACCTGAAGCTACTAAAATAGATCCAACAATAAAAAAAATATATACCACCATTCAAACCCAACAATAAAAATATGCTGCTGAACAATTTCATAAACATCCAGACATTACTATAAAAATGCTGGTAAAACCAATATCTTGATCGTACTTAATAAATATGATTAACATGCTAAACAACAGACCATTCTCAACGATAAAAAACAATTTACAAAACTGAATTATAATCCAACTAACCAACTCAAATCTAAAATTATACTCATTAATGCTAATAATGCTGACCTTCACAATATAAAATTACCAAAAATGATTGGTGATTACAAACTTAGATACTTTTATGGAACTGTTAAGATATATCAACCTGGCTATCCACTCCGACAAATAATTTCACAGGTAACAACACCTACATACCAATTTACCAAAAATATTAACTATCTAATTACCCCATACCTTTCCCATAATCATAGAATTAAATCTACAAAATAACTTATACAAATTATTAAAACCCATAAACCAAACAAAGGAAAATTTATTTATTAACCGATGTACCTGTTCTAAAAAAATCAATCAATATAATTATAAATAATATTTACCCCCATCCAAACCTCCCTCCACTCAAAATCAATTCCAATACCTTACCGAAAATACATTTACTCTGTACTACTCAGGTTCCTTTTCATGATTCCAATGGAAATGTATATATCCAACAGGATGGAATAGCGATGGGATGAGTTTTGGGACACATTTTTAGTAATTTATACATGTCAGCCCTTGAAAATTAGGTTTTTATTATCATCAATAAACCTAAAATTTATTTAAGGTATTCTGATGACATACTCCTTACCAATATAACTTATGAAATTAACACAATACAAGAGACTTCTCAAAATAATTATCTTCTCAATTTTACACAAGAAATCAACATAAATAAAATTCCATTTCTAGGTGTATTAATAGACACAAACAATAATGAACGATTTATCACCTCCAAATATAAAAAACCTACTAACATTAATCACTGCACCCTTAATTTCCTAAGTGAATGCCCCTTCCCCTATAAAAGAACAATTATGAAAACACTTATTTCCAGAGATAAGTTATTATCCTCCACACGAACTATCTTCCTTAATGAACTTGAAAATATTCAACAAAACCTTATCACTAATGGGTTTCCCAACTACATTGTTGATACCGAAATAAGATAATTCATTAATAAACCTGAACAACCTAACAGACTATAACGTAAATCATAAATAATCAATAAACCTTTACTATAAAAAAAAAACAATTTCATAGTAATCATAAAACAGATGAAAAATATTAAAAAACTTATTAAAAAAATACTCTCCCTATGGACCATACCAAAAAAAAGATAGACATATCATAAACTTCTAACCTAATTATTTTTAATAACACTTCCCCCTCTACTGAACTTTTTGATAGTACCAATGCCGTATATATGTTCAAATGTCCCTTGGGAGACCGTGTCTCGAAAGAAAATAGTGGGTATGTTGGCCTTATCACTACTACTCTTTCTAGAAGAATTACAATGCACTTTAATGATTCTAGTTCCATAGCCTTACATCTTAAAACTGATTCTATTTCTAAATCCAAGTTCCGAAAAATTCTAGTTGAAAACACCACTATAAACGCACACGAAATTGATATGCTACGACTACAGATCCTAGAAGCCCTACATATAAAAACAAAAAACACTAAAATCAATAGAATTAATTTCGAAAGTAGCGATAATGTTTAAAATGTTAATAGCATTTTTGTTAATATTTCGTATTCCTTGATAGTATTCTATTTCCGTTAATAGCGGCAACTCAGTTTTTAACCAACTCTGCGTTCGCATATTATCGTTACGTTCGAAAAATCTTTCAAAAAACTTTCAAAACTCATTTAGAAAAAAAAAAATAATTCGTTCGACAAGCAAGCAACCCCAGATGATGGTCTATGAAGGATCCGAAAGCGTTAGGGATAATTTTGGTAAATTCATCCACCAATTCCAACCTGAAACCAAGACACTGATCAGGAAACTCGTAAGGATCTTAAATAAATTATACAGACAAAATTTGTCTTTAGTATTTAATGAAACGTGCTTTTATATATATCATCATCATCATCATATCGCGCTGGTAGCACGGATATCCCTGATCCTCTCTCGCCACTCCTCCCTATCGTTCATCGCCCTAGGTAGGTCTTCAGGACAACAGCCTGTATCCTCACATAGCTGCTGAATGTACGTTCGAGCTGGTCGTCCTGCATTTGCGCGGCCATGTGTGGGGATCCATAAGAGTACATCTCTTATGAGTTCATCTCTGCTTCTCCAGCAGTGTCCTGCATGTCTGGTTCGTCTAACTTGAATAGTTTTCGTGATAGGGGGCAGGTGGCCGTACAGTTGGTGTCTTGTGGGGTGCTGCTGCCAGGACTTGTTCAGGATTACACGCAGCATTCTTGTGTAATTGCCATCCAGTTTCTTCTCCAGCCGTTTTGTTAGCGTCCATGTAGTGCAGCCATATAGCAGTATCGATGTGACCGCTGCCTGAAAGAAGCTGCATTTCATTTTATCGGTTAGGTCTGATTTCCATATAATCGATAGCCTATTGATAGCTGTCCATGCTTTCGTTAGCCTAGTTTCGATGTCCTTTTCGGTTGATTCGACGCTGCTTCCTAGGTACGTGAATTTGTCTACTAGTTTAAGTGGGGTTCCTTCTAGAGTGGAGATGTCCCCCGTTTGGTTATAGCACATATATTCCATTTTGTGTGCATTAACATGGAGACCTATGCTTGCTGCTGCTCGTTCCAAACTATGCAGAAGAGTTTCGGCTTGGTCAGGTGTATTTGCCAGTATCGCTATGTCATCGGCGTAGTCGGCGTCGGTAATTGTTGTTGCGGGGTATCTTCTGCTTCTTTTCTTCGTCAGTTCGAAGCCATTCTCTTTGATTTTGTCAATCGATGTTCTAAGTACGTAGTCTAGACAAATGATGAAGAGGTACGGGGCCAGCGTGTCCCCTTGTAGTACTCCTGCTACAATGTCAAAGTATTCTGTGTCTCCATCCGGTGATCGTACTTTTACTTTAGTGTTTCTATAGAGAATCGTTATTGCCGCTACGGTTTCTTTAGGTATGCCGTACGCTAGTAGGATTTGTTTCATCTTTCCTCTGTGAATGGAGTCGAAAGCCTTGGTAAAGTCGACAAATATTAATGTCGCTTGTAGGTTCTTTGCCCGTACACCTTCAAGGATTCTGCGGATGGTTAATATTTGTGAGGTCGTGGATCTATTTCTTCGGAAGCCATTTTGGTTTTTTCTAATTATGATGTCGATTTTGGGTTCTATTCGGTTTCGTAGTAGGGCATTGTAGATTTTGGCAACTATGGATGTAAGTGTTATGCCTCGGTAGTTTTTGGCT
The DNA here is from genome assembly GCA_963585895.1 of Sepioteuthis lessoniana. Taxonomy (NCBI): domain Eukaryota; kingdom Metazoa; phylum Mollusca; class Cephalopoda; order Myopsida; family Loliginidae; genus Sepioteuthis; species Sepioteuthis lessoniana. The sequence goes on from CAUZXS010003573.1 coordinate 133,735, forward strand.
AATCCGAGGTCCCCCTTTTTAGGGAAGGGGAGTATGCATCCCTTCATCCATGTATCTATCGGATTTTGATTGTATACTGCGTTGCAGTGGCGGAGCAGTATGTCGTCGAATTGTCTGGTCTTCCATACTTCCGGGGGAATTTCGTCCAGCCCTGCAGCTTTCCTATTTTTAATTTTTCTGAGAACCGAGTCGAGTTCTTCTTGTGTGAACGGCCCTAGTTTAATGTCTAATTGTTTGCTAATTATTCTGGTGATTGGTTCATGCGTTATTTTTGGTGGCTTTCCAAGTAAGTTTTCAAAGTGCTGTTTCCACAGTTTTATTCTTTCTTGTTGGTTTGCTGCTTTAAGTTTTGCTTTGGCTGTGTTCGTTCTTCTGCTCACTTCGTTTATTGTTTGCCATGCTATCCTAGATTGCCTATCTTCCACCAAGTCTCTGATCTTATCTATCTGATTTTGAATGTATTCTGTCTGTTCCTTTATATATATGCCTGCTAATTGATATTGTGCCGTTTTTAGTTTTATGGCATTTGTGTTTGTTGGGTTTTTTCGATAATTTTTGGAGGCTGTTTTCACTAGTGCACGTTTTTCTCTCACAGCTAAAGTTTCCCATGGGACTCTATATTTAGTTTTAAGTTTTGTTGGAATGTATTTTGCTGCTGCCTCGAGGTGTGCATTGACTAAGTTTTAATATTCGTCGTTTGGTGTATTTGTTTCCGTCTTTTCTTGTAGTGTTTCGAATCTGTTTCTTAATTCTAATACGTATTTATCTCTTATATCTTTGTTGTTTAATAGGGCCCAGTCATAGTGTTTGGTGGTCGCTGTTCGTTTGGCGTTCTTTCGTAGGCTTAACCGTATTTTCGCCGTGACTATTCGGTGGTCGGTGGACACACCCTCAAAAGAGGAGTATGCCTCGCAATTCAATGCACTATTTTTCCATTTCTTGTTTATAAGGACGTAGTCTATCTGAGCTTTAGTATTGTTTGCGTACGTGTATGTCCATAGTTTGCCCTCTCTTTTTTGGTAGTTCGTATTGAGGCATGCTAATCTACTAAAGTTTCACCTTAACGGATCATCAGGAAGTTTAACGCCGATTAATGCTTAAGGAGAAAACGCCGTTTTTATATTCACCAAAAACCCACCTAGCTTAAAATTTACATAACAAAAAAAAACAATTATGTTATGTAAATTTACTTAACAAAAGAAACAATTATGTTATGTAAATTTTAAGCTAGGTGGGTTTTTGGTGAATATAAAAACGGCGATTTCTCCTTTAGCATTAGTCGGTGTTAAACTTCCTGATGATCCGTTAAGGTGAAACTTTAGTAGGAGATTTTCGACTCGCGATTCAAGTTAATTTTATCATTGACTCCTCTCGTGTTGAGCGCTCTTGTAATTGTAGCATTGCAGTTTTCACGGAAGGTTTTAGTTTTCTTTTGACCAACTGACTGCATATCTCTTGATTTTTTTAAGGGGTGTGACGGGGTTGGCCTTTTCTTTCTTTTTGTCCTATAATACTTTTTCTTTTTCCCCCGGGCGGTGATTCGAGATATTTTTATCTCTTGTTCCTGGCGGTTTTTCTTTTCTTTTTTTCTGGTACCGTGAATGCTGGTAGATATTTGATTAGTAAATAAATATATATATATATAAACGTAATACATACATATTTTTGTTGAGTTCAATATCATATCCACGCTTACAAGTTATTCAACGCTAAGTTCTGTTACCGGTCCATTCTAGAGGCCTCGGAAATCCGAGTTCAATCCCAGGTCGAATCATACCAAAACTCAAAAAATGGCACTCGATGCCTTGTTGCATAACATTCAGCATTATAAGGTACATATCAAACATAAAGTGGAGTAATTCAGAGTAAAGTCTAGCACCCTCCCCTACACTGAGGCGTAGTAGCTCCTAAAAAGGCAGCATTGTAGTTACCCTCGACTAGCGTTGCCAAATTTACTTTTTTATGATTTACATAGATATTTTAAACAACATTTTTTAACGATCCTTAGCTTATTTTTTGTATATAGTTAAATAGTTTCAAGTATTTCTGTTTGCTATTAATCATTTGTTTAAACATTCTTAAATTAATATAAATATATGATATGTAAGTTAATTGTTTGGGTGTAATTTCATTTTACATGAGTTATAACAAATTTGTTTACACCCTTGTATTGTGCCTATAGCTACATAGTTAAATAGCTTTAATTATTGCTCTCTATCACTTATAATTCTATAAAGATGATTACTTATTTGTTGATAATAAAGTAGTCACTCATATTGCTAATTATTTCATTGAACACTATTCATCATTTGCACAGTCGAACAGTTCGAATTATTGCTATGTAATCCTTCTAATTTAGTTACTCAGTGAAAGACTTTCTAGTACAGCTATTCAACATTATTTAATCTATTCTACATGACGCAGTCGTTTGTACACAGTTAGATGGTTCCAATATAGTTACGTTTCACTCACAGTTTAGTTCGCCATTTGTTTACCCACTGATAAAAAAAAAAGAATCAAACAGTTCTAACTGACCCATTGATTGGACCTTATCAGGATCTACCTCACCTATTCAGAAAGGACCTGGGAGCGATTGCACAGAAGGGGTACTCCATAATTACCAGAACTACGGCATTGGAGACTCACCATCTGATGGTAGAGTGTTATGTCCAGAACACTGGTTTGGGGAGGGGTCTTAACGTCTGAAGTCGTAGTTTTCAATAGCTTCAGCCTATTGGGTTCAAATATATACATAAATTACTCAATGACATATACAAACAAGTACATTTATCTCTCTCTCTCTCTCTATATATATATATATATATAGAGAGAGAGAGAGAGAAAATTATATATATACGTGTGTATATATGTATGTATATATATATATATATATATATATATATGTATATATATATATATATATAAATGCCAATATATATGTAACCATAATTATATATACATTTATATAGAATCATGTATATATATATATATATATATATATATATATATATATATATATACATATATATATATATATATATACGTGTGTGGAGAAAATTATAAAGAAATAATTCAAAAGTCATGAATAGATTACGAAGGAAATTCGACATTAAAGCGTTTCGGTTTTAATTAACCTTGATGAGGACTATACATTACTGAAATAAGTGTTGATGGAAAACAAATGAATTTATAATCAAATACAATATCAGGGGAAAGAAAAATATATACAAAAAAGACCATATAATTGTTCAATCATTCAATCAGCGTTCTTTTTCGAAAATCTATCACATGATTGGCCCAGGTAATGGTATTTAAACAAATGGAACCAAGATTTTTAACATATTTTCGAATGTAAATGAAATATTATCCTTTATATTCAACCCCCATTGTTTTGCTTATTGTTGGCTAACCGTCAGAGGAATGTCGGATAAAATTTAAGATGAATCAAAAAATAAATGACAATAAAAGTCTACGTTTCCACTTCCAAATAATTCTATTAAAAAATTTTATTCCTCGTCTTCAGCTGAAAACAAGTAAACTTTTCCAGATAGTTGCAGCTAAGAAATATATAACGTTTTTACAATAATAAAATACTGCTTGTTTTCTAAAATGGTTAGCATTGTTACCATCCTACTTGGCGTTTATATAGAAATACAATCACACCACCACTTGATTATATATATATATATATATATATATATATATATATATATACGTGTGTGTGTGTGTGTGTGTGTGTGTGTGTGTGTGTTTGGCGCTCGTCAGTCTAACTTCTGACTCACAAATGCAGCTAATTTTCAATAACTGTATTTGAGATTAAGCGTAAGCGAATAGAGAGCGAAGGATTGAACGAGAGAGAAGAGGAAAACGCTGTGGTAAAACCTTAGAGTAATAAATATGTCTGGTGGAAATATTAAACAGAGACAATGGTAACGAGTGTTTCAGATAAGGTTTATGTTACATGTTAGCGCGATGCGCCTTTGTTCAATAGCCAGGTCTGGCGCATGTGGACTAATGGAATGTGGAAGATTTTATCTCCGTTGCGCAGAACCCACAAACAGCATCAGTGCTTCGCATTCACAATTCCCGGTTTATTTGAGAATGTTCTTTTACCACATTACACAGTAGATTCAAAAGTGAGTTGATCTACAGGAAAAGCAGTTTTTGATTATAAACCAAAACATTCTTTGCACATGAAGAGTTTGCGGCATCACGTGAAAAATTATACTAAAATAGTTTTGATGTAAACTGTATCCTTTTTTCAGTTTTTATTAATTATCTTTCCGTTATACTTTCACTTTCTTTTTCTTACAATCCTTCACCGGGATTTTTCACAAGACTTTGTGTGGGGAAGTTAATGATTAAATGTATTCTATGTACTAATATTTTTGCTGCATCCTTTGGGTAATATTTTTCAGTCACATTGAGAATACTCTCCCAAGAAGATGAGCAGTACTGCAAATGAATTTTTTCCCTCTATCATATAGGCTAGGAGTATCCAGCTAACGTGTTTATCTGTCCTTTTCTTGATTATACCCCGGTCTCCATCTATTGGTGGCTTGGGCTTCGCTTTAATCCAAGAAATCGTTACAATTGCTAATTCCAGGTCTTTGTTTTTGCGTTATTTTTTCTTCGACTTATAGGTCATATCTTTGTACTGTTATAATTAGAATGCATATATTTATTGTCTTTATAAACTAAAACTGGTGTATTTCTCTTCGTTTTTCAATCAGTTTCGATAGCAAAGACAAATAGAATAGTAGCTTTTTCTGTTTTTGTTATTAGTTCTGATGGGTGTTTATACAATTTTTCACAATTCGTTATTCCTTATTATTTACATATTTCCCATGAATATAATGTCCTATGTTATCATGTATCTATAACTTTTATTGCTGTTGCTGTTAGTATGCTTCTTGTTAATTTCCACCCAGTCGGCTGGGGAAGTAGAACACACCAACTGCTTCTCTGCAGAGGGGTAAGATTGACATTTAAACTGAGTGTAAACAAATGAATTACGCTAAACTGAATTATTGGAAATAGAACTGTTGTTTAAATGACTGATGATTATTGAATTGTTAGTGATACTTAGCAGTACTTTGAACCATTAAACTGTGTGCAAAAGAATTAGCTTAGACTTGTTTAAAAACGTTATGGACAAAATCTGTTTACTAATCATATATATTCTATATATAAGAATAAATAGGATTTGGTATTGAATAACCTAAAATAGTTTATATGCCATAAAATCAAACCAAACCGAACCTTGCGAATTGATATCATCCGTGTTATAGGTTGCCCTTCACTAGAATCCGATGAATAAAAGGTCTCCTCACTTTACCAGGACTCTTTTCAGTATACTAGCAGACCTTATCAATGCTGTGGTCTGGATGGTTTTTATTCTTCCTCTGATTTCTAGATCTTCCAATTCACTTCTCAGATTTTGGGCATCACTCCCGCGGTTCCAACTAGAACTGAAATCACTGTCACTTTCATATTTCATAGTACTTTTGTTTTTCTTTTATGAATTTAAAACTTTTCTTCCTTTATTTATTTTTAACTCTCAATCCTTATCCAAGTATTTCTTTATCTTAAAATTCTATCTTATTCACACAGAACCGTAAAATCCAGTTGATGACGAATTATTTTCATATTGGTAATTGACAGTGTGTGCCGTTCTTGACGAGATTGTTTGATCCCTTAGTATTTTGAAATCCCTGATAATTTCATGGGTCTCATTCTCGATGATAGATTATTGTTTGTGTATATACCCTTAGTCAACATGGCCAGGTGTTAATCTCTTGGTCAATTCTCAGTGGATCATCTTTCCTGCTCAGACAGATGTACTCTTGCTTGTCTGCTGCAATAATTTACAGTTTAAACTTTGTCACCACGCTACGAACACTTGCTATTCTCTCGATATAATCAGTATTTATGCCATTATTTTTGGCACAAACGATGGATATTCTATTTCTCGCTTTAAGTTTCATTTTCTTACCCACGTCTCGGTCATTTTTGTTTTCTAGATTTCGTTGTTGTTGTTGTCATTCTATTTTTCTAAAGGTCTTCCTGTTGATATTGCAGTAAATTGCTTACTGTAAATAGTCTTTCTTTACTGCTTTTGGTCTATGTTACTTGTCTCTGAAATGTTGCTTTTAAGCAGTTTTCATTGCAAACAAGTCCTCTATGCTCGTTTTTTTTTCTTGACCCATAGAATAAGGTCTGTGGTCCTTCCATTCAATAGCACTGCGCAGCGTCATCAATTTTCTTGACCCTTGTCTTTTTAAAGAAAGCTCCAGTAGATTTTATAAGGCAGATAGCCCGGGTATTCAATACTTTGGGAAGATTCCTACAGCAGAGTTTAGTTTGAGGAAGTTTTCTTATCTTCTGACGTATTCTATTCTTACTTTTTATTTCATCTCTTTTTGATTGTTTCCGTTCCTAATATTTCCAGGTAACTGTAGTTTTCTATTTCTTCCAGTGTCCTGAATATATCCTGATCGTGTCATTCAATTCGTTTCATTGTTTCTATCAGTATTATTTTACTCATCTGAGAGTTTTCCACATCAGCGATATCAAATTGTTTTCCACTGAAATCTGAGTGACAGCGATATTATTATCATTTTATTCTTCCGAGAGTATTTTTATAGCAGCTTTACCCGATGGCTTCTCACTGGAGTTTTAGTGACAGTAAGTCGCTTCAAGTCTCCCGGACTCTTCTCAGTATTTTGGCTGATCTTAAAAGTGCTATAGTCACGATGGTCAATACTTATCCTCTCATTTCTATGTCCTGCAGTCACTGTACAAGTCCTTTGATGGCTGTACCGAGCACGAAAATTACAATATATATCACAGTCACTTTCATGTTCCATAGCTTTTTCAGTTCATTAGCAAGGTCTAGGTACTTATCACTCTTTTCGCTTTCTTTCAATTTTACCCAGTGATCAGCGGGAACGGCAATTCCGCTATTCGGTAGTTTGTTTTTTGTTGTTGTTTTTTCCTATCGCTTGGTCTAGTCGTCTGGCCGAGATTAGGTGATCCGTTTGTATCTTAAAATCTCAAAAGTTTGTGCGTCTCATTTTCCAGAACGGATTCTGGGTTGTGCATATATCATTCTTTTGTATGGTTAAATTTAAACTTCTGTCACAATTTCCAGTGGATTACCTTCTCTACCCAATCATGTCTAGTCTTATACTTTTTGGTGCTGACTTATTGCATTCACGTATTATGAGATTGATCGTTTCATCTCTATCGTCACATAACCTACATCAGCTATTTTGTTGCATCTTGTCTATTTTGCTTTCCCATAGGCCTTATAGCATTGCTCTGTGCTGCTTTCAGCAGAGATTCAGTTTCTCTTTTAAGGCTTCCCTTTCTTTGCCATTTCTAAGTATTCTCATGAGGGATTTTGTTTGTTTATCACTTGAAGTGTGCATACAGTTGTTTTTCTTCCTGTTTTTATTTTCTATTTATTATTGTTCTGTTAATGCTTAGGTGTTCTGCATTGTTTCTGGTCACTATAATCAGTCATCCTCTGCATTTTTTAATCACTTTTTTACTCCCTCTTTCCCCATTGCAACGAACTATTTCAACTGTCATAATTTATTCTGATACTCTTTGTTCAATGATTAATTTTGTCAGGATAAGAAAATTCGATCTTCAACATCGAGTGACCAAGAAACCAGGCTTCACAGATATCCAATAACAGTAAACAATATCATATACGTATATACACATTTTCTATTTGTGTTTTACTTATTTCCCCATCTTGCATTTATACTAACGATATCATTTTTTCGGGATATATAAATAATTGCTAGAATTCTGATTAATTAGAACGTACAGAATAATAGATAAAGAGTTATTTATTCATTTTCCTTCATATCGCATTCCTTCACTTGATTCTGCTTCTTCTTCTTCTTCTTCTTCAAAATATCGTGATATATCTTCAATGGTATTCTCCTAACTTGAATTTTATTTTTTCTTTGTTTTCTGTAATAAAGAGGCCACCTGCCTTCACCACAAGATTTGGGTATTTTTGATAAAAGTCAGCTTAGTAAGCCTCTGGAAGAGGACAAGGAATAAGTTAAATTTCGGAGGTAGCCAAACGTTCTTTCTCCCGAGAATATTACTTCACATCTTTCTTTTGAGACTGCTACTGAGGGAAGTTACAATAATGCAGTGAGTGGTATTATTTTCTCTAACTACTTGTCTGGCTTCTCCTCTCCAATAAACACATCATAATCTTTTTATCTCGTCTTTGTCTACCTTGAAATTCTCCATTTTAAAGATAGCTGTATTTTTTTCTGTACAGACAATTTGGATTCTTTCTTGTTCTAATTTTCTCATTCTATGATACTAAACTACATCTGATTGTGAGGTTCCAGTCCTGGAGTTCATTGAATGCGAAGTACTCCTTCATTGCCATTACTCCCAGGTTCACTCTGACCAGGAATAATAATATTGCTAATGGAACTACTTATTGATCAAATAAAGCTGTTTAGACTTTTAATAAGGATTATTATTGTTAGTTATTTCTAACCATACAACTGAGAGCAAATATTTTGTATTATATAGGAATACATTAAAAACAGAATTACTAATGTTAAATAGCATTACATTGCTTTAGTTTCTTTGTTTCATGGCAGGCCAGACTTTATGAGTTATTAATGACAAAGTACGCATTATAGAAGAATGTCAATGGTACTATTTAACTCATAGTTGGTTGGATAAAGGGGTTTATATCTTTCTCAAGAGTATTTGTCCGAAGGTGAACGTAATAGCGTGACTGGAGTTTGAACTCACTTACTACGATGTCACAGTTCAGCCACTACACCACGGGTATTCTTAATAAAAGATACCAGAAATCATTTTACTCTGTACAAACAATTTTTATATCAAATAGAATTATTAGTATTCTATATCAATTCTTGAAACTTATTTAACTTTGTGGACAAAAAGGATTTATATCAAATAGTATTATAATTAGATAGCTATACTTGAAACTATTTAAACGTGTGCAAAACAATGAGCACAAATTAGCTTAAAAATAGATTTACATACAAACTTACCGATTACAATTCACACACGTGCACGTGCAATATTTAGCATTAAGTGGCTCATAAATGTTGATGTGTCATAAAGCATAAAACCAACCAATTCATTTACAATCAAAAATATTTACCCATAAATCATTTGCTTCCAAATCATATTAACAAAACATTAAGATTCGGAATTAAATGAGCCACAAGGGTTAATATGCCATGAAACATGGTATCAAGCCAAGTGATTATCATCTTTCTAAAAATTTCACTTCTTTGCAGGTCGTCATTACTTGCTTTCATCAAATCGCTTTCTCTTTTATTAGTTTGACCTTTTTTGTGTGACTGATTATTATGCTCAAGCTTTTTTTTTCTTAGCTTGTTTTCATGTAGGTTTGGTTCGTGGATTTTTTTAATATCAAGAAAATTAGTTGTGCTATCTAACCCATAACTGGGTATATATATATATATATATATATATATATATATATATATATATATATATATATATATATATATATATAAACAAACTCTTCTAAGTAAGAGCAAGGTCAATTTTTAATCAGTGTTTAACAGGTTTGAATTCAGAGTTTTCCTTATCTTTCACATGATAGCATACTAAGGTTAATGAGCCCAGTTTGCCCTACTATTTATCCATAGCTGGAGTGAGAATAGTTGAATCTAAAATTATTTCCTAGGTATTAGCATTATATGATATGCAAACAGCCTCGTCCAAGATTTGGATTCAGCTCGCCCTGCCCATTGCCAACTGCCATTACACCGCGAACGCTTCCATAAGTCACGAACGCTATTGCTGGGTATATAAAGGGTGACCTACATTTCGCAAAGGTCATCATCATCATCATATCGTGCTGGCAGCATGGATATCCCTGATCCTCTCTCGCCACTCCTCCCTATCGTTCATCGCCCTAGGTAGGTCTTCAGGACAACAACCTGTATCCTCACATAGCTGCTGAATGTACGTTCGTGCTGGTCGTCCTGCTTTTGCGCGGCCATGTGTGGGGATCCATAAGAGTACATCTCTTATGAGTTCATCTCTGCTTCTCCAGCAGTGTCCTGCATGTCTGGTTCGTCTAACTTGAATAGTTTTCGTGATAGGGGGCAGGTGGCCGTACAGTTGGTGTCTTGTGGGGTGTTGCTGCCAGGATTTGTTCAGGATTGCACGCAGCATTCTTGTGTAATTGCCATCTAGTTTCTTCTCCAGCCATTTTGTTAGCGTCCATGTAGTGCATCCATATAGCAGTATCGATGTGACCGCTGCCTGGAAGAAGCTGCGTTTCATTTTATCGGTTAGGTCTGATTTCCATATAGTCGATAGCCTATTGATAGCTGTCCATGCTTTCGTTAACCTCGTTTCGATGTCCTTTTCGGTTGATTCGACGCTGCTTCCTAGGTACGTGAATTTGTCTACTAGTTTAAGAGGGGTTCCTTTTAGAGTGGAGATGTCCCCCGTTTGGTTATAGCACATATATTCCGTTTTGTGTGCATTAACATGGAGGCCTATGCTTGCTGCTGCTCGTTCCAAACTATGCAGAAGTGTTTCGGCTTGGTCAGGTGTATTTGCCAGTATCGCTATGTCATCGGCGTAGTCGGCGTCGGTAATTGTTGTTGCGGGGTATCTTCTGCTTCTTTTCTTCGTCAGTTCGAAGCCATTCTCTTTGATTTTGTCAATCGATGTTCTAAGTACGTAGTCTAGACAAATGATAAAGAGATACGGAGCCAGCGTGTCCCCTTGTAGTACTCCTGCTACAATGTCGAAGTATTCTGTGTCTCCATCTGGTGATCGTACTTTTACTTTAGTGTTTCTATAGAGAATCGTTATTGCCGCTACGGTTTCTTTAGGTATGCCGTACGCTAGTAGGATTTGTTCCATCTTTCCTCTGTGAATGGAGTCGAAAGCCTTGGTAAAGTCGACCAATATTAATGTCGCTTGTAGGTTCTTTGCCCGTACACCTTCAAGGATTCTGCGGATGGTTAATATTTGTGAGGTCGTGGACCGTTCACACAAGAAGAACTCGACTCGGTTCTCAGAAAAATTTTTCGCAAAGGTATTGTTCCTAAATTAAACTTAATAGCGTGACTGAAGTTTAAACTCAAATTTTATGTTGTCAGAGTTTCACAAGTGAACCACTACACCTCGTAGACACCTCTGTTCTTTCATATTGGCAAAAAATCCGAAATTAAAGAATTTTTAGCCGCTAAACGTGTTTTATACTATATCTAAAAGGGTAGTCAAACTAGAAAATAAATATTGATTCATATTGATATCTGCATAGTTGACGAATTACTAATAACGTATATACAAAAAAAACTATAAAAAAGTAAGTATACTATAGAATCCTAATAACATCAGCATTGGCGTTTAATCAATCTGAATCCATTACTATAGAGAATATATATTCTTCGTTCCTTTTAACCCACCTCCTCACTTGTTTTTTCTCTACATTCACCTTACTTCCCTAACTACTTCAGTTTACCTTTTATTTCCAATTTTCCCCACAGTCTTTTCTCAATTCAAGACTATTATCTGTGTGTTTGTCCCTGTCACTCATTTCATACTCTTTTAGACTTTGTTAAAATGTTTATTGCCACATGTCGAGAAGAGAGGGATAAAATGCTTCGTTCATTTCTTTTTCTTTTTGCTTATTTTCAATCTTTCTTGGGTTATTTAATGCCAAAGCCATCCTTTTATTAGAAAAGTAATGATACTATTTAACCCATGACTTGAAGAATAGAGGGTTTCATACAAATGCCAAGGGTATTACTCCCAAAGTGAAATTGATAGAGTGATTGGCGTTCGAAATCGTTAACTTCGAGGCTGTAGTTCTGCGCTTTCGCCATTAGGCACCGAAAACTCCCTCTAACGATGCTTGAAAATAGGCTAAAAGTATCATGTATACATATATATTTCAGGAGACCGAATTCCCATGGATCAGATAGGCTGAGTTTAGCACTTGGCGACTGAGGCACCCTAACGAGTGTAATATAATTGCAGAGGGATTTCGTTTTGTATATCTTGCATTTCGGTTTAGTTAGGATGAGAAACTTTCTGTTCAGTGCATGAGTTAGTTGGGTGCAAACATGAGCGCAGGTGTTCATGCGCGAGCGGGGAGGATGCGTCATTCACAGATGTCAAAATAAAACCCCAAATAGGAAATGGGGTGAGCGGTTGTGAATGACGTCATGTACCGGAAGCATGGGCTGAGGATTTTTGAGATTTGAGAAAAAGCAGTGTGTTGAGTTCCTACTTCCGAACGAGAGATTTGAGATTCAGAGCTGGGCGAGGCCAGACGTAATTGTGCGCTACGGGCGCCGCGCGTTGGTTGGGTTGGGAGTTGACGATTTAAAAGCAGTCAGCAGAGAAAGATTGTGTTTCTCTCTCCTCAGGTCGAAAAAACCTTTAACTAAAAGGTAATAAAATGTTTCGTTCCTGAACTAAGAAGTCATAAAGTGATTCGCGTGTAGTTTGGGTTCCCTATGTCTATTTCACACATCCGTATATCTGGCTATGTAACACAGGAAAATGCTATGGAAATCAAGTATTTTTGATGGCCACAAATAAATCTCCATTAGGACGTTATTACTGTTAAATGGTTTCAAGTATTGCTATTTAATACTTATGATTTTGTTTAATAATATTCATCTGTTTACATACAGTTAAATGGTTTCAAGTATAGTTACATAATAAGAATGATAACCCTTTTTAATATCCAACATAATTATCCGACTTCCCACCTAGACAGATTTGATATGATGTCGTTTTAACGACATCATGTCAATTCTACGATATAATAATAATAATCATTATTATTATAATTACATACAAGGATAATTAAATAAGTTTCCATACATTTATTTGTATGGGCACTACATAGTACATACATGAAACTCTAGTCCTCTTCGAAGTAATCTTCTCCGGCTGCAATGCACTTGTACCGTTCCAATAACTTCTAGAAGGGCCCATGGAAGTCATCTTGTGTAAGCGTGTCAATGACCTTCGTAACAGCCTCTTTCATCTCCTCCATTGTCTCATAACGACAGCCGCTTAGCTTAGGGAATAAACAAAAGTAACAGGAACCAAGGTCTGGACAGTAGGGAGACTGAGGAAACTGTCAAGACCCATCTTGGTCAAATAGTCTGTGACAAGGATGGAGTTGTGGACTGGTGCATTGTCCTACTGGAAATGCCACTGACCCGATTTGAAGAGTGCGGGCCTCTTCCCAAGGAATCTCTTCCTCAACTCCCTTAAAACCTCAACGTAGTAACCATAACCCTAACCTTTTGGCCAATCATCTCTGGTGTATGAACTTTCTTACTCCTCCCACACCTCTCATCATCCCCCATAGACTTCCTGCCTTCTTTGAATCTCCTATGTCACTCAAAAGCTGATGCTCAATTCATGCAAGGTGGTCGTAAAGTGTTCTGAAGCATTCCACACGTTTCTGTGGCATTTTTCCAAGTTTAAAACAGAATTTTATTTCGTATCATTCTTCTAAAGTGTCCTCACATCCAGATTGCAATTTTGAAATTCAGCAGCTGTGACAGTAGGGTGTATTCCAATTGCTGCTGTAACTGTTCCTTTGAACCTGAAATCATAAATATTGGTCAGTCATCTCATAACATGTATAGCAATAACATACTGAATTTTTAAGAGTCTTCGACAATTTTAAATGCCTGTAAAAAAGTCTGGAATCTTATTGAATGCACTACACGCACACACACACACGTATATATATATATATATATATATATATATATATATATATATATATATATATATATATATATATATATATGAACGTGTAGCCTCCCCAAATATAGTGACATATGGTGAAGCCATAGCTAAAAAACAGTAAATAAACAAAATGTAATGGCGGGGATATTCTCGTGGTGTATTGGTTAAAGCAATCGACTGCGGAATCTTAGTAAGCGAGTTCATAATCTAGTCGCGCTATGACGTTCACTTTCGGGCAAATACCCTCGGCAAAGGTATGAACCCCCTGATCCTCTCAGCAATTGGTTAAATAGTACCACTACTGTTCTACGAGAATGGCTTTGGCATTAAATAACCTACAAAGGTTGATATGCCAATAAACAAAGAAACTAAACCAAACAAAAATGTAATGAGTTTACGTATAAAAAATCGTATCAATAACTTTTAAGTTTAAAAATCTGAGGTAAAAGGAGTATGATACACTAATAATCATGGCACTAGAAAAGATTTCTCATTACCAATTGAGCTAGCTAACACTGCCAGAATCATTATACGGTTTTTGCTTTTTTTTCCATAAATATTGTATTGGTATACGGAAGAGGATATTATCAACTCGATAATAGAAATTGACTGTACAAATAAAATTAAATTAGCTTTATGGTTTTAAAAATATCAGTCACTCTTTAGAGTGGTTGGTTTTTTTGTTTGCCTTTTTTCATTTGTTTATAGACAGTGATGGACTTTATTAATAAACTTGTTCAAAGCTTCGATCAGGTATCATTTTTTCATAAATTCTGGAAACTCCGTGGAGGAATCGCAATTCATTTATCCACCAAACAGCAGAGGAATTTTAAACTGAATGGAAGAAAAATTATAATAATAAACTCTCAAATTGAGGCGATATATACAATATTACTACCTAACAATATTTTTTATAAAAAGTTACCATTTACACTAGAGTAATGAACAAAGTTTTAAAACCAAATTTTCCCTTAAAAGCAAGAAGTTATTCATTAAAAGATATATTTATATAAAGTTGAAGCTTAACTTGGTTTTAGTCCAAACTTCAGTCCAAAGTGCCTCCCCACGCCCCGGCATAGCCTCCACGGAAACAAAAAGGTATTAGTTAAGATAATGTTTTTTACGCTGCATTATTAAGTATTTATAACACCTTTGCTTATAATGTTTACAAATATTATAAATAGGGAAATAATCTATTTGAAAACTTCATTATCAATGTTATTGTGTATCATTGATGGAGCTTTATCCTTTGGGGAATATCTAAATACGCATATTTGGCTGCATCAAAGTCTAGACTACCTTGTTTATTTACATTATTGCGTTTATTTCGATATCATTACAGTCGTCTAGGAAGAATAGATATGAGTTTAAAGGTTTTCGACTTAAGTCACTGGATGTTGAATTTTTTCATATATCATCATCATATCGTGCTGGCAGCACGGATATCCCTGACCCTCTTTCGCCACTCCTCCCTATCGTTCATCGCCCTAGGCAGGTCTTCAGGACAACAACCTGTATCCTCACATAGCTGCTGAATGTACGTTCGTGCTGGTCGTCCTGCTTTTGCGCGGCCGTGTGTGGGGATCCATAAGAGTACATCTCTTATGAGTTCATCTCTGCTTCTCCAGCAATGTCCTGCATGTCTGGTTCGCCTAACTTGAATAGTTTTCGTGATAGGGGGCAGGTGGCCGTACAGTTGGTGTCTTGTTGGGTGTTGCCGCCAGGACTTGTTGAGGATTGCACGCAGCATTCTTGTGTAATTGCCATCTAGTTTCTTCTCCAGCCGTTTTGTTAGCGTCCATGTAGTGCATCCATATAGCAGTAGTAGTATCGATGTGACCGCTGCCTGGAAGAAACTGCGTTTCTTTATCATTTTTTTACAGTTTCAATGCTGTTAAGATTTGTCATTAATAATACATAAAAATATATATTTTGGCCATAAGGATGAACTTTAAATTTCTTGCAAATCTCCCAGTGGATCACCTTTGCACCCTCCACCTAATAGTGTATAGTCTTATTCTCCTTCTATGCTAATTTGCTGTATACGCTTATTATTTGATTGATGGTTTTGTCTATCACTCCATAGCCTAGATTTGCTATTTTGTTGTGCCATATCTATTCTCGCTTTGATTTAATTGGTTTCTTATGGCGTTGTTTTGTGCTGCTATTGGAAGAGATTTTGTTTCTCTCTTAAAGTTTCCTTTTCTTAGCCACGTCCAGGTTTTCTCGTATGAGATGTTGTTTATTAGTCGTTTTAAACGCCCATAGAGTTGTTTTTCTTCCTCTTTTGGTTTCCTAGTTATTGTCATTCTGTTGTCCATCGTGTTGTTAGTATCATTTCTGATGGCTGTAATCAGTCCTCCTTCATGTTTCTTCGTGTAGTTCTCGAGTCTTTGTATCGATGCGTTCACGCTGGTAAGTCCTCTTCCTCCCTCCTTTCTGTCAACGTCTCCGGGACGTAATGCCTTGTGCATGGTCATTATTATTATTATTATTATTATTATTATTATTATTTTTATTATTATTATTATTATTTTATTATTATTATTATTATTCATACTTACATAGTCTCTCTCTCTCTCTCTCTATATATATATATATATATATATATATATATATAATGCGTACAAATATATCTATTTCATTTTTCGACTGTCCAAAGCTTCCGCTCGGATCACTGTGTATAGGAATATATCGAATGTTTACAAAAATATAATAAATATAATTGAATACATGAATAAACAACTAAGATTAAAATCAAAGTATCATAAAATCCCGTATATATTGATACATCTATATTTGTGTATTTTATCTCTAAGGAAATACGAAATTTCACACTAATAGAAATTCTAGAAGAAATATTTTAATCGGCAACTTATGCATGAGAAGGATGTTTGGTGAGAACTAAAAGAATCCTTTGAATCAAGACAGTGCAGTCTGATCATATTTGGAGGTGAATCTAGCCGACATCTTATTCCGAGGGAAAGAGGACAAGTACATACTTGAACATTCCTGTCACTTTTGAATTCAGATAGTATATATACGTGTGTGTGTGTGTGTGTGTGTGTGAGTGTGTGTGTGTGTGTGATGTATGTTTACCTAATTATGCAGTGAAGATAGCAAGAATGCTAGGTAGAAGTAGAAACGCAAGATCATATTTATTCATGGTTCCTCTCTTCTCAAATTCAACAATTAAAATGGCGCCATGCCACATGTTTCGAATTGCATCAAATTCTCATGCGATATCTTTCCAAAATTACTAGATATGCTGCCGTCTTATAGAAAACAGAAGATCCGCTAGATTCATTGTAAAAGTAAACTGTTGTGTGTCAGTGTACTGATAATTGTCTCGACTTTTCTTTTTAACACTGAAAATTAAGTGAATATTAAAAGGACATTATGATCATTAAAAGACCGAATCTAGTGCGGGGAAAATTATTTTCAAATTTTACTTGAAGCTGGGTAATAACAGAAGAAGATTTTTCCCACAGTGATAATATAAAGAATTCTTATCTGAAAAAATTTGCATGCATTTGTAACTTTTTACAATATTACGATCTTCTAATTAAATTATTTCCTGTATATAATTTGGATATAATGATTATATATATATATATATATATATATATATATATATATATATATATATATATATATATATATATATATAATGATTATATATATATATATATATATATATATATATATATATATATATATATATATATAAAATGGTAAGAATATAATAAAGGTAATATTTTTTTATATTAATCATTTCTCGTTAATCTTATATAATTATTAAGATTGGTAAGTGTTAGAACTACTCGGTATCTCTTAGTTCAGGTGACATAGTCACATTGACTCTTACGTCCGTGCGTAAAACAATATGACAATCATCATATGTCATAATAAATCCCCAGAGAAGAAATTGGGCTGGACGGTAGTTGAAGTGAATTGAGTGAGTGGTTGACGCCGTACCTGGATAAGATGGTCCAGAGAATTTGAGGATTTTGAGAAATACTGACAGTTAAGTTTCGACTATCGAAGCGGGTGGTTAAGTTTTTCGGTTCTGATCAGATCAGTTTGGGTCTTGACCAGCAGAGATGAATTGAGATATTAGGCATATGCTTTTATGATTTGTCTCTCCCCCTCGCGTCACCAAAGACTGAAGCTAGAAAGAAATAAACTCGTTCGTAACGCCTGCATTTGTATTATTATTCTTGTTATTGATATCATTATGGCTATACAACAACTATATTTATTTAATGATTGATATTTTTTCACAGTGTTTGAAGTAATTAAAGTTAATTCTTTGCATACAATTTGAGCTTCGAAAAATTTTCCTTATCAGTAAAAATTTTCTTATATAAGTATTCCAATCAAATACAAATAAATTTCATATAGTCGTATGGTTTCAAATATTCTTTTTAATACTAGAATTATATGGTTTCAAGTTTACTTCTTTTCAATGATAGTAATTTATTTGAATTCTGTCATACAGTTTGAAGAAACTAGATATAATAATCCTAAGTAAATAAACGTGTGGTCCCCTAAATATTCTTAATACACCCAATTTCCAGTTATTTTGGCACCAAGTATTCCAATTGAATACAACTAATTTTCAAACAGATCTATTTTACTCATAGATGTGATCTTAACATCTACTATCAGTCTGGGTCAGAATGGAACTGAGCGTAGTGGCAATGTAGATCCCTTTTTAGGGGAGGTGGTTGTCTTACCCCTCTGTAGGGATACAGTAAGACTGAAAATCAATTTACCAGTGAGTCCATTAAAAAAAACTGCCGACTTACTACTCAAGTATACTTAGTGTTTTTCACTTTCCCAGTTCACTATTAATCAAATCCTGATTTAAGTCCCATCAACTGAAAAGATTTGAGTCTGCGATAGGAAATATTCCCATCAGCTGTTCATTAATTGTTTCAGAGAATTAAGTATGTTCTCCTGGCTATTGTTTTTTTTTTGTTATTTTTTTAGATTTAAATAATCAGGATTCTTGCTCTTCGTTGAATTGATTGCCATTTTTTTTTCTTCTCTGAATGTCCAATATTTTCAACATGATTTTTTATTATTGCTTCTAGCGTTATTCATCAGTTGGCGACCGTTAATGTAAGCTGTTAAAGTTACCGGCTGTATCAAAATACGCTGATTCTTATCTCACTGATTAAAATAAAAGCTTTGCAACTACCGTTCACCGCCACGTAACATTCTGACTATCGGCATAAGGCCCAAGCGCATTGTTCAAAATAAAGAAAATAATAGTAAATTAAACTGTTGCACGTTTGCCATACAATGAAAAATAAATCTAAATGGCCAACGGCTTCGGGTTTTCTTTGCTCAAGAACCCCATCTTTAGTTTTACTAAATATTGGAAGATATTATACTTTATTGAAAAGAAAATCCAATCATTTGGCATAATAGTAAGTTTGGTTTCTTTATTTAATGGCATATCAACCGTCGTGGGTATTTAATTTCAAAGCCATCCTTGAAGAAGAACAGTAGTAATAATATTAAATACACAGTTTTTAAGGGGGATAAGGGAATTCATAATTTTCATAAAGTTATTAGTCAGATAGTGAACTACATTGAACGACTGTTATTTCGATGTTGCTCGTTAGTCAATACGTCACGGAGATTTACCGCCTCCCAAAATAGTAACGATAAGATTTTTAAGCATTGGATCTTGTACAGAAATTTATCAATGTTGTACTAAGGCGTGAATAGATTATTTTTAAAGGCCAGTCACCGGAAGAAAGACGAATTGTCTTCCGGTAGACAAATAGTAACACAAAATGCTCGATGTAGCATCCCTGAACAGTCTTGACAATATTAAAATCAAAACCTAGTCGAGGCAGAATTGGGGGTTGGCTGTCCTGTCAACATATATATATATATATATATATATATATATATATATATATATATATATATATATATATATATATATATATATATATAAATAAATCAGCTACAGAGCTCAAACGATCAAAACTACTAAAATGCAAGCAAACACTACAAATAGCCACATTTAACGTAAGAACCTTAAATAGAATAGGACAACTCCCAGAGCTAATCGCATCGACCGAAGAACATAAGATAGACATAATATGCATACAAGAACACAGATACACGCACACCGAAGATATAGAATATCACGAAACTGGCAATGGCTGGTCACTCGCCACTGTATCCGCATGGAAAAACTCTGTCAACGCCGCAGTAGGAGGGGTAGGATTATTTATTTATAGGACCTAGAGCATTAAAAACGCTTAATAGCGTTGAGAAAATACAACCTAGAATGATGGCAGCAACATTTAACGGAAACCCCAGAGCAACAATCATCTCATGCTACAGCCCAAACAATGTTAGTGAAGAAACTGAACTAGTCACCTTCTACGATAAGTTATCCTCATTAGTGCGTAGCATCCCGAAACACAACATGTTAGTCATTGGCGGAGACATGAATGCACAAATCGGGAAAAACGGAAACAACAAATACAGCCTCCACAACACGTTAAATAGGAATGGGCAACATCTAACAGGTTTCATGATAGAAAATAGATTAGCAAGCCTCAATACAAACTACCAAAAAAGAGAGGGCAAACTATGGACATACACGTACGCAAACAATACTAAAGCTCAGATAGACTACGTCCTTATAAAAAAGAAATGGAAAAATAGTGCACTGAATTGCGAGGCATACTCCTCTTTTGAGGGTGTGTCCACCGATCACCGAATAGTCACGGCGAAAATACAGTTAAGCCTACGAAAAAACGCCAAACGAACAGCGACCACCAAACACTATGACTGGGCCCTATTGAACAACAAAGATATAAGAGATAAATACGTATTAGAATTAAGAAACAGATTCGAAACACTACAAGAAAAGACGGAAAAAAGTACACCAAACGACAAATATGAAAATGTCGTAAATGCACACCTCGAGGCAGCAGCAAAATACATTCCAACAAAAATTAAAACTAAATATAGAGTCCCATGGGAAACTTTAGCGGTGAGAGAAAAACGTGCACTAGTGAAAATAGCCTCCAAAAATTATCGAAAAAACCCAACAAACACAAATGCCTTAAAACTAAAAACGGCACAATATCAATTAGCAGGCATATAAATAAAGGAACAGACAGAATACATTCAAAATCAGATAGATAAGATTAGAGACTCGGTGGAAGATAGAAAATCTAGAATAGCCTGGCAAACAATAAACGAAGTGAGCAGAACAAAGAACACAGCCAAAGCAAAACTGAAAGCAGCAAACCAACAAGAAAGAATAAAACTGTGGAAACAGCACTTTGAAAACTTACTTGGAAAGCCACCAAAAATAACGCATGAACCAATCACCAGAATAATTAGCAAACAATTAGACATTAAACTAGGGCCGTTCACACAAGAAGAACTCGACTCGGTTCTCAGAAAAATTAAAAATAGGAAAGCTGCAGGGCTGGACGAAATTCCCCCGGAAGTATGGAAGACCAGACAATTCGACGACATACTGCTCCGACACTGCAACGCAGTATACAATCAAAATCCGATAGATAGATAGATGGATGAAGGGATGCATACTCCCCTTCCCTAAAAGGGGGACCTCGGATTAGCCAAAAACTACCGAGGCATAACACTTACATCCATAGCTGCCAAAATCTACAATGCCCTACTACAAAACCGCATAGAACCCAAAATCGACAATATACTTAGAAAAAACCAAAATGGCTTCCGAAGAAATAGATCCACGACCTCACAAATATTAACCATCCGCAGAATCCTTGAAGGTGTACGGGCAAAGAACCTACAAGCGACATTAATATTTGTCGACTTTACCAAGGCTTTCGACTCCATTCACAGAGGAAAGATGGAACAAATATACTAGCGTATGGCATACCTAAAGAAACCGTAGCAGCAATAATGATTCTCTATAGAAACACCAAAGTAAAAGTACGATCACCAGATGGAGACACAGAATACTTCGACATTGTAGCAGGAGTACTACAAGGGGACACGCTGGCCCCGTACCTCTTTATCATTTGTCTAGACTATGTACTTAGAACATCGATTGACAAAATCAAAGAGAATGGCTTCGAACTGACGAAGAAAAGAAGCAGAAGGTACCCCGCAACAACAATTACCGACGCCGACTACGCCGATGACATAGCGATACTGGCAAATACACCTGACCAAGCCGAAACACTTCTGCATAGTTTCGAACGAGCAGCAGCAAGCATAGTCCTCTATGTTAATGCACACAAAACGGAATATATGTGCTATAACCAAACGGGGGACATCACCACTCTAGAAGGAACCCCTCTTAAACTAGTAGACAAATTCACGTACCTAGGAAGCAGCGTCGAATCAATCGAAAAGGACATCGAAACGAGGTTAACGAAAGCATGGACAGCTATCAATAGTCTATCGATTATATGGAAATCAGACCTAACCGATAAGATGAAACGCAGTTTCTTCCAGGCAGCGGTCACATCGATACTGCTATATGGATGCACTACATGGACGCTAACAAAACGGCTGGAGAAGAAGCTAGATGGCAATTACACAAGAATGCTGCGTATAATCCTGAACAAGTCCTGGCAGCAACACCCCACAAGACACCAACTGTATGGCCACCTGCCCCCTATCACGAAAACTATTCAAGTTAGACGAACCAGACATGCAGGAGACTGCTGGAGAAGCAGAGATGAACTCATAAGAGATGTACTCTTATGGATCCCCACACATGGCCGCGCAAAAGCAGGACGACCAGCTCGAACGTACATTCAGCAGCTATGTGAGGATACGGGATGTTGTCCTGAAGACCTACCTAGGGCGATGAACGATAGGGAGGAGTGGCGAGAGAGGGTCAGGGATATCCGTGCTACTAGCGCGATATGATGATGATGATATATATATATATATATACCAATTTTGTGATTCAGCCTTTTTCCTCTTTAGAGGCTGATGTACGAGGACACAAACATTTACGTGCACGATGAATGCCTAACGAATCAAAGATGTATACAAGAAGAAACAGTTCCTAAAAAAGAAGAAGTCTGTCTGAATGTAATGTCCTGCTTCAACTAATCCAGAGACTAAACGGAGAGAAACAAAAGCAGCGATGTCACATTACTAAGAAGAATTGTGCTATTATCTTTTCCCTCACTATCCGACGATTATCGATCGTTAATTTCGGAGTGCAATATCAAATATATCTTGCCACACCTTGCTCACTCAGTTAGTTTGGAAAAGTAGAATACATCAACTGCATCTCTACAGAGGGGTAAGACCACTACAACTAGTTTCCAGGATATTACACAAAACCATGTGATGGTGAAGCTCCAGTCCTGGACCTTTGGAGAATCTGGAATACCCTTTCCTTGTCATAGATTCCTGGTCCACTCTAGCTGGGAGGAATGGCACCAGTAGGGTCCTATCTATAGGTCAAATGTAACGGTTTGACATTTAAATTGTGAGCAAACAAATGACTTCTGGTCGATTTAATTATTACAAAATGAACTGTTGGATCATTTAACTATGTGTAAACAAATTACAGGCGTCTAATTGAAATTTAATGATACATAGCAATTCCTGAAACCCTTTAACTGTGTTTAAACGGATGACTGTTATTGAATAGAATTATTTGTGGTAAATAGCAACACATGAAACTCTTTAACTATGTGCCTAAATTTAAATATAGGCATATTACAGCAATTCCTGGAAGAATTTGATCGTGTGCATATGAATGAATCGTATTCAGTAAAATAATTTGAGTTAAATGACAATACTTGTAACCACTTCACTGTCTGCAAACAAATGATAAATATAAAATAGAGTTATTTGTGTTAGATAGCAATAATTGAAACTATTTTACTGTGTAGACGCAATAGCAGTACTAGTGTGCAAATAAATTAGTTCTCATATAAAAATGAATTTTCCAACAAAATATTCACTTACGAATCATATTTAAATGAGTGCAAACAAATGACTGATAATGAAGTGTTACTGCTACATTACGAGTTCAAATCCTGGACGAGACTGACTGCATTTCTTATAGCACTAATACCCTTGCGAAAGGTATGAATCCAATTATTCTCCCTCCAGCTATGGGTAATTAGTAGGGCAAACTGGTTTCTTCAGCCTTGATGAGGCAACTAGTCTAAGAGAAGGAAAACTCTGAATTCAAACCTGTTAAAACTCCGCTTAGAAATTGACCTTGTGTCATATCCTGCCCGAGCGGAGGGGTTGGTAAATATGGTTACTGCTACATATCAATACTTGAATTATTTAATTGTGTGCAAACTAAATGAGCTCAGGCTCATTTAAAATAACAAAAAGTGCTTACAAATCATTTATATCTTATATATATTTATGAGCAGGATATGGCATTAAACTACCAACGATGGTTGATATGCCATAAACTCAATTCAACCAAAGAAAATCTAGCTCACAGGAAAAGATATCAAACTCTCTTACCTCATCTTCCTTCGGGTTCTGTTTTTTTTTTCGATAATTTATGTATTTACGTCCTAGTATCAGTTGCTTACTATGCTTTACTAGCAAGCCCTTTTAATAAGAGACTACCCCAAAAAGACAATAATCCCTGATATCTTTGAGAAGAGTAACAAAAGTATTTGTCGACTTTACCAAGGCCTTCGACTCCATTCACAGAGGAAAGATGGAACAAATCCTACTAGCGTACGGCATACCTAAAGAAACCGTAGCGGCAATAACGATTCTCTATAGAAACACTAAAGTAAAAGTACGATCACCGGATGGAGACACAGAATACTTTGATATTGTAGCAGGAGTACTACAAGGGGACACGCTGGCCCCGTACCTCTTTATCATATGTCTAGACTACGTACTTAGAACATCGATTGAAAAATCAAAGAGAATGGCTTCGAACTGACGAAGAAAAGAAGCAGAAGATACCCCGCAACAACAATTACCGATGCCGACTACGCCGATGACATAGCGATACTGGCAAATACACCTGACCAAGCCGAAACACTTCTGCATAGTTTTTAAAGAGCAGCTGCAAGCATAGGCCTCTATGTTAATGCACACAAAACGGAATATATGTGCTATAACCAAACGGGGGACATCTCCACTCTAGAAGGAACCCCACTTAAACTAGTAGACAAATTCACGTACCTAGGAAGCAGCGTCGAATCAACCGAAAAGGACATCGAAACGAGGTTAACGAAAGCATGGACAGCTATCAATAGTCTATCGATTATATGGAAATCAGACCTAACCGATAAGATGAAACGCAGTTTCTTCCAGGCAGCGATCACATCGATATTGCTATATGGCTGCACTACATGGACGCTAACAAAACGGCTGGAGAAGAAGCTAGACGGCAATTACACTGGAATGCTGCGTGCAATCCTGAACAAGTCCTGGCAGCAACACCCCACAAGACACCAACTGTACGGCCACCTGCCCCCTATCACGAAAACTATTCAAGTTAGACGAACCAGACATGCAGGAGATTGCTGGAGAAGCAGAGATGAACTCATAAGAGATGTACTCTTATGGATCCCCACACATGGCCGCGCAAAAGCAGGACGACCAGCTCGAACGTACAATGTGAGGATACAGGATGTTGTCCTGAAGACCTACGTAGGGCAATGAACGATAGGGAGAAGTGGCGAGAGAGGTTCAGGGATATCCGTGCTACCAGCGCGATATGATGATGATGACAACAGTAAACTCAAATCCGTTCGAATCTTGTTATGCCCCTGATATCGGTTAGATAGAACCACTAAGCTTCTTCAAAAATGGCTATGGGATTAGCTAATCTATGAAGGTTGAATTGCTATTAAACAATGAAACTACACTGAATCATCGAATCCGTTTTAATATTAAGCAGTTTTTAAAATAATATTTTCTAGTTTGAACCATAAACCTAATTGAATCTCACTTCCTCATGAAAAACATAGGGTCCCATATCTTTAACACTGGACTATCCTTTGGTGCAAAGCTATAAATAACTTCCCATTAATCATCAGACGACAGAGAGACATTAACGGCCTAATAGATCATCACCGGTGGACAGGTCCAGTTTGGATTTTGAATTGAGTTATTTGCATGATAATAAGCACAGATTAGTTTCTGCTGGTCGAATGATCTTGACAGAGACAAATACAGAACAGCCTGTTTGTTTCATCTGTGAAATACACTGTTAATCGTACATGTGTTACACGTACATTACATTTAAGAAGACTTGAGGGAATATAATTACATCCCTTTCATAAAAAAATTAAACTCAAAGGCATTGGTGTTATTAACATTTAAAATAGGAAACTTGTTTATTGGGAATTCTTTATTTGGGTTTTGGTTTAGACCAGTTCACATACCTTGGTAGTAATATATACCAGACTCAGTTAGCTGGGGCGGCAGAATACCCCGACTGCATATCTGCAGAGAAGTAAGACTCCTCTAATGAGTGTACTGATATGAGACCTGATAGGGCCCTATGTATGGGTTAAATAGAAAAGAATGATGTACTTATGCTAAGCTATATTTTTTGAAATAGAACGGTTATGTCACTTAAACTGCGAACTTATGCTAAATTGAATAGTTTAAAATAGAAAGGTTGACTTGTATAAAAATAGATTTGGCCTTAAATAACCTACAATAGTTGATATTCCATAAAATTAAACAAAACAAAACCAATATCTACTAAAAGCGATGTCAACATATGCATAGATAAGACATTGACTGCTCTTGACAAGTTATCGATCTTGAGACAATCTGATATCTCTAATAAAATAAAACCAAAATTCTTCATTTTCAGTACTTCGAGATGCTATCGAAATCCGAAAATATGTGGTTAAATAGGGATTACAGATAAAATATAAAATAGGATGAAATTAACTCGACGCAAGCGTGAGAGTGGCCGAGATAATAGAGGCTATTTCTGGCATATGTACATTCAGGAGAATTCCTTTATGGATTGTAGATAGGTTGTCTGACTGCTAGCGTTATGCTAATGAAATAGCATCTGAGCAAAGTTTTTCCAGCCGTCCTTCGATCCGGGATCAAAATGCAATATCGGTTTTCTTCCTCAACTTCTTTTTTTTTTATACAAAATACGACGAAACTCAAGTCTCCTCATTGAGATTTTAACCTTAGAGAAGGTCGAGGTGGTTGACACGTCTTTGGTAAATATCACGGGGTTTCTGAGTTATTTCTGGTATACACATACCAGAAATAATTGCAAGGGAACCACTTATTAAACTGACTATGTGTCACATACTGAACTCAAGAGGAGACGCTTAAATAGGGACTGCAGATAAAATGTAATTCATTTTGTCTCTAACATGTATAATCATCTAATGCCTTGTCGATTTTTCTAATTTATTGCGACTTGGGTTGTAAAAGAGCAACACATTTGTTTTCTTTGTGTCAATGGCATATCAACCTTAGTGGGCTACATAATAACGAAGTTATCTTGGTTGAAAAACTGTAGTAGTTGGTTGGTTGGTTGGTTTTTATGGCATATAACCTTTGTAGGTTATTTAACGCCAAATCCATTTTTGTGTAAATAATCAGTTTTATTTCAAACAATTCAGTTTAGCAGGAATACACAGTTTAATATTCAAAAAATTTCTATTTCAAACTATTCAATTTATTCAAACAGTTCTAATTCAGCTACATCAGTTTAGTACAAGTACAGATCTGGTTTACGCTCAGTTAAATGTCAAAACAGTTCTGTTAAACGATTCAGTTTAGTGTAAATACAGTTTCAATGTCAAAAAATAGTTCTATTTCAAACTATTCAGTTTAGCATAAACACGCAGTTTAAATGTAAGAACGGTTTAATTGTCAAAAACATTTCTATTTCAAGCTATCCAGTTTAGTCAAACAATTCAGTTTAGCATAAGTATGCCGTTAGTTCTATTTAACCCGTAGATAGGGCCCTATCAGGTGCTACCACTCCGGGCCAGAGTGGACCTGGGAGCGATGGTAATGAAGAGGTTCTCCGCATTCCCCAAAGCGTCAGCATTACTGGAACCTCAACATCAGATTTTTTAGAGCCATCTCCACGATATTCGTTTGTGGGGAGGTTACCCCTCTGCAGAGGTGCAGTCAGTGTATTTTACAGCCCCAACCGTCTGAAAAAAACTGTAGTAGTATTATTTAACACCTATTTAAGGAGATAAGGGTGTTCATACCTATCAGAAAGGTATTTGTCCAAAAGAGATTATATGAAGTACGTACTTGCTGATTACGATGGTGCAGTCCAGCATGTTTGCCACTACGCCACTGGAACTCGTTGCAAGATGATTACCAAAAGAAAACAAAAAAGCATCGAATTTGTTTGGAGTTATAACTTGATATAATTCTACTAAATTTTGTTACTTTAGTTAACGGTCTTTATAAACAAGATCAATCAGACTGAACATAATATTGTTAGCCGTGAAAAATTAACATTTTAACTATTCTTACATAGCTGGGCTTCACTTAAACAAAATAGTCCACTTTCATACCTATCCGAATTAGATTTAATTTTCTATGCTTTTAAAAATTATAATAAAATTGCACAGAGTTTAGATATTTTAAGGAAATTAAATGATCTCTATTATTACGTGCTTATAATTTGTCTTGCAGAAAATCAGAATTGGTACGCCTAGTGAGGAATAAATTCGCAACCTTTTGTATTGGTCTAAACTGAAGAGTTGGCGATGTTTTTGATATCATCCTTCCGGCATAATTCATAAAATACTTATTAAATTTTGACAAGACTTGTAGGAAAATATGAAATAAACGGGTTTCAAACAAACTTTTTAAAACTCTAGGAACTAATGAGCGCGTAAGAGGCAATTTATTCAATATAGCTTCCTCTCTTTTAAATTCTATATATGATATGATATGATATGAAACCGAATATTTCGTATGGTTTACCTTTCGGTTCAAAAAAGTTATTCCTAAAAAAAGATAGAGAATTATATTAAGAAAAAAAAGTACTCATTCGAATCAATATATTTTTTTATTTTTTTATAAATCTTGGAAATGTGTCTAGAATAAACTCTGCAGCACCTCCAATTAAAAAAAATACACTTCTAACCATAGAAAGCGCTCATGATAAGGCTTATAACTTCATGATAACATTTTTAGGCTATAATTTTCGTAGGGTCATGTAGTAGGTTTTTTTTTTGTCTCTCCATGCCATGGCTACTTTTTTCTACCGTATTTTTATCTCCCTAAGAATATGCTTGTCTCTTTAATTTTACAAAATATCATCATTATTTTAACTCCAAGCAAGTTTTTTTTACACCTGATCTAATTTCACTGGAGTCTGTGTTACAGCAAGTGTCCTCAGTTCTCCAGAATTCTTATCATCATCCAGGCCAATTTTAATAATATTGTGGCCTGGATTGGTTTTATTCTTCCCCTTATCTCCTGTTTATCGAGTTCCTTTGAGAGGTTATTGGGAACTGTTCTGACGATAGGTAACATTGCCTTTTTCATATTCCACTACTTTTTTCAGCTTACATCAAGGTCAAACTAAAAATCAATAATTAAAACTTATTGAAAACTCGCAAAGAGTGTGTTTCTTTATATTTTCGGTAAACGATCTAAGTATAACCAGTCTAATATTTCAAAGTTTTCGTTAAGTATAAAATTGGAAGAAGAAAAAATAAAAGAAAGTCTTCCAAGAAAACGGTAGCCCAGAAGAACAAGAAAGCTTATTCAAAACCAAATTCCACAGCTGATATCCTCTCAATTGAATAATAACCGGGAAGTCCTGCTTGTAAGCTATTCAGGACTATTCTTAAAATGAAACAACAGAGGAACTAAGAAAAGAAAATTGTTGAGTATGCATAAAAATTCACATGCAAGATAACATCGACTTTGTGTGAAGAAAAAAAAGGAAAATAAAATAACACGATATTATTGAGAATTGAATAATTAGAGGATTCAAGAAAATCAGTAAAAAGCGCAAAGATAGACTAATTACAGCAGCCAATAAGAGAAAGGACTATAAAAAGACAAACAAAAATACAACAGAATAAGATAACGGAAATAGGAAGAAAAAACACCATGAATATTTGAAGCGACAGACTGGCGAAATTTCACACGATTAGATGAAGACATGAGTAAAAATGAAAAACCTAAAAAGAAGAAGTGAGTTTTTTTTCAAAGAGGCACTAGGAAATATCTTCAGGACTAAACACGTTAAAGCAAAAACTAATGATTTGTAACAGAATAGCAAGTGTAGGTTATGTGGACATAAAATAAAACTGTAATTCACGTATCAAGTGAATGCATCACACAGGCAAAAAAAGATTACATGACTGAGTGGGGAAAATGGTCCACGGTGAATTGTGCTAGATAATAAAATTTGGTTTAACTATGAGATGGTATGAGTGCCAACAAGAATCCTTCCGAGATAACGAGATAAATAGTATGACTGTAACTTTGAGATATAAGCAGATCGCTTAATTACGGCCAGAATACCAGTATTTATGCTACTTAATTAGAAAAATAAAAGTAACATCTGAATTTTGCTGTTCTAGTTGACTAATCAGCAAAAAAGAAAGAAAATGAACAGATAACTACTTAGACCTTGCTAAAGAACTATGAAAGCTGTGGGTCATGAAGGTGACGTTGATACTTATTAAATATGAGCAGCTTGGAAGCGTCTTTAAAGGCTTAACAAAAAAAGAGTTGATGAAATGAAAATCAGAGGAGGAATCAAGACTATCCAGACCACTGCGTTGTTAAGATTATCTTGAATACCAAGAGAAGTCCTGGAAACCTGTTAAAACTTGTTACCAGACTTCATTGAAAGATAAGTAGGCGTAAAACTTCGCAAGGAGTAAAATAATTTAAAAGAGCAAAGAAAAACCAGCGAGTAACAAAATTGGTAATTTAAGAACAAACCAAAAATAAACTTGGAAACAGAAATGAAAAGGAAATAAACTGTATGGACAGATAATTCAAGCGACAAACTGGCGATATTGTACACAAGAAGACCTGGACATGACCACGAAAGGAAAAATTCAAAAGAAAAACTGAACCTCTTCGAATAGCAGCAAAGAAAAAGCCATAAGGAGCAAATATATGAAAACGAAAATCGATTATATGCAACTAAAAAGATTAAATTCTTAATGTGAAAAAAATGCAGGAAATGAGAATAAAACAAGTACAAAATCAGTCACCACAAGCTGTAAAGGTAATATATGGGGAATTGTGAAAGAGAGTGTATTTTTTGTCATAACATCAAATGTTAAATACACAATCAAGAATACGATTCAGATAATAAAACGCATTAAATTCTTTGGCCTTTTGAGATACAGAAACCATACACAATGATAATAAAGAAAAAAAAAAGAGAGACGGAATTAGCCAACTTGGGGATTTTGCTGTTTTGACAGATCAGAGTGTGAAAATACAAGCGAAAAAAACTAACTCGCGAGAGAACTAAAAAAAAAAACTACCTTTGGAACATGATGATCACGCTGACACCAATTATAGTTGGTGCACTAGGAATGATTATCAAGGACTTGGAGAAGAGACTGGAGTAATTTGGCGTGAGAAGAAAAATCAAGATATTCGGACAACTGGATTCTGAGATCGGCTTGAAAATTGAGAAGAGTATTGGAGATCGAAGAAGACTTCCTGTCTCTTAAACTCTAGTGAAAAACCACCAGCTAAAGCTGGTGTAAAAAAACTGTCATAGAGGATATTAAGACAAACAGTAATAATAGAAACCAAAGAAATCTCAACAAAGTGATAAATACCTGGGTTGTCCCCTTGTGAGATACTCGGCACCATTCTTGAAGAAGACGAGGGAAAAACTTAAAGAAATTTACGAGAAAACAAGAAAACTCACCACTATATATTAGGCTTTATATCCCAGAGATGACATTGACAGAGTATATGTGTCAAGAAAAGAAGGAGGAAGGAGACTCAGCAATATTGAAGATACTATCGATACATCGATACGACAACATGAAGACTAGATGAAAAGGCGCGGAGGAAGACGGATTACAGCGATCAGAAACAATACAGGCAACATGAGCGTCAACAAAGCAAACAAAAATGGATAGTAACATATCTATATGGATATTTCAAGAGATAAACAAGCGAAATCTCACACGAGAAAGCATGGATATGGCTAAGTAAGGGAAACTTTAAGAAAGAAACTGAATATTTTCTGATAGCAGCACAAAATAATACTATAAGAATAAATTATATCAATGAAAAAAGACGCAAGAGAAAAGCATATGTAGATTATATGGTGATGGAGACGAAAAGATCAATCACATAATAAGCAAATGCAGAAAATTAGTGCAAAAAAGAGTATAAGACAAGTTACGATTGGGTTGGGAAGGTGATCCACAGGGAAATGTACAAAATGTTCAATTTGATCATTCGAACAAAGGATGTATGCACAAACTAGAATCTGTCCTGGAAAATGAGGTCCACAAAATTCTCTGGGATTTTGAGATATAGATTTGAGATACAGACGACCAGACCTAGTGATAATCAACAAAAAGAGAGAACCTGTTAAATAGTGTATTTTGTCGTCCCTACTGACCACAGGGTAAAATTGAAAGAAAGCGAAAACAGAACTGAAAAACTATGGAACATGATGTTGACTGAGATACCAGTTGTAATTAGCGCACTCAGTATAGTGAGAGGTTTAGTTCGGGAACAGGAACTGTTGGAAATAAGAAGAGACTTGCTATTACACCCGTGAGAAACCATTAGCTAATGCTGGTGGGAAAAAAACTCTCTCGAAATTTCAAAATAATAACTATAATGAAAACAAGTACTTAGATGTTGCAAGAGAACGGAAAAAGCTAATGAACATGAAGGTGACAATAATACCATGTGTTGTTGCTATGCTTGGAACGACTCCCAAAGGCTGGATAAGCAGGCGGGAAGAATTGAAAGTTGGAGGACGAACTGAGACCATCCAAATTACAGCCTTGTTGAGGCCAGCCATTATATTGATATGAGTCCTTGAAACTTATGGAGACATGATGTCACTCAGCCCCCGTGAAAAACCATCAGGTAACGCAGAAGTGAAAACTCACAAGGAATAATATAATAATAGTATATTTATATAAACCGGCTTAATCCGTCAAGTGAAATTTTGTGACTTTCTTCTTTTAAAAGGCTATTCATCTATGTAAATGGAAAAAAAGTAGTAAAGAGGTATTAGGTACATGGTGATATGTAAAAAATTTTAGATAGCGGGTAAAAAGTAAAAGATTCCAGGTAAAAAATTTTAAAAAATTAAAAAGTTTTATAATAGGTAATATGCAATACACAATACATGATGCGAATCAGTTATAATGTAATCGTTAATATGAACTTGACAGCTTTACGCTGCTCTTAGGAGATGAGGTGATTTCTGAAAAGACTTTTTAAAGGAATCAAGACTTGTTAAACATTTAAAACCGTAAGGAATACGGTTTAGAGGGTTGTTCTATGCTAAATGGTTGTTCATTAGGATTAAAAACAGAAAATAATAAAATTTAGGGTATTTTGTTTTGTTTTTTTTACGCAAGAGTTAGTGGCTGTCAATTTTCTCACATTTTCTTTGAAGAAAATTACTGCAAATATACATGACGTTAATTTACGTACTGTATCGAGGTTGCTGTGAAGTGTGGGAGCGTACTGAGCACCTTACGAAGTAACCAAGCCGTCCGCAGTATCAAGCCTACAACCGTACTTGTTACTAATTCGTCAATCATTATCATCAAGTTACTTTAGCAACATGGGGTTTACCCCCACCTCCCTCTCTCTCTCCATCGCGATCTTTCCTCGCTCCTGGCTGGTCTTCTAGGCTACATTTTTCCCATTCCTATAAAAGATGGATTGACAAAAGTTTCCTGTCTCTCTCTCTCTCTCTCTCTCTCTCTCTCTCTATCCATCCTTATAATTCCTTGCTCTTGACTGGTCTTCTAGGCTACATTTTTCCCATTCCTATAAAAGATGGATTGACAAAAGTCCCCCCTCTCTCCCCATGCATCCCTTTAATTCCTCTCTCCTAGCTGGTCTTCTAGGCTGCATTTTTCCCCATTCTTATAAAAAGATGGATTGACATAAGTCCCTCCCTTCGCATCCCTATAATTCTTCTCTCCTGGCTGGTCTTCTAGGCTGCATTTTTCCCATTCCTATAAAAAGATGGATAGACAAAAGTAAGAACACACCCACACATACACAACCTGTGCGTGAGCGCGTGTACAAAAGACAGATAAGTTTGTGTTTCACTTTGCGCTAATGCTCTTGAGAAAGAACTTAATCAATCCATTCTCCCACACTCTATGGCCAACCTCTTTAATCATAATGATAATAAGATATTTCTCTATTACTTTGAGATAAAAACGGATAAAGCACTCCTGGCCAGAAGGTCAGACGTCGAGTTAATTAACAAAAAAACCTATTGTCCTCTATTTGATTTTGTTGTTCCAGTTGACCACACACTGAAAATAAAAGAAAGCGAAAACAAACAAATACTTTGATCTTATCAGAGAGCTGAAAAAGCCATTGAGCATGAAAGTGACTGTGATACCAGTAATAATTGGTGCACTAGGAACAGTAGCAAAGGGTTTGGAAAAGAGATTGACGGAATTAAAAATCAAAGGAAGAACCAAAACCATACAGATCACAGCATCGTTGAAATCGATTAGAATATTTACAAGAATCCTGGAGATATCCTGTCTCTCATATTCCAGTGAGAATCAGCCATCTTAGGATGGTTTGAAAATCTCACAAGGTGACAAACAGAGCACCAAATCCCGGCCAGTAGACCACAACAATTGATTATTACCAAAAAAAGAGAACTTCCCATATAGTGGAATTTGCTATCTCAGAGGATCAGACAGTAAAAATCAAAGAAACCGAAAAAAGGGCTAAGTACTCAGCAGTACCAGCGAACTATAAAAAGCTGCGGAACATGAGAGTAACAGTGATACCGATTATAATTGGTGGACTTGGTCCCTAAAGTCTTAGTAAAAAAAAGAGCTGGAAGAGTTAGAAATCGCGGTATGAATGTCATCATCATCATCATGTCGCGCTGGTAGCACGGATATCCCTGACCCTCTCTCGCCACTCCTCCCTATCGTTCATCGCCTTAGGCAGGTCCTCAGGAAAGCATCCCGTATCCTCACACAGCTGCTGAATGTATGTTCGTGCTGGTCGTCCTGCTTTTGCACGGCCATGTGTGGGGGTCCATAAGAGTACATCTCTTATGAGTTCGTCCCTGCTTCTCCAGCAGTGTCCTGCATGTCTGGTTCGTCTAACTTGAATAGTTTTCGTGATAGGAGGCAAGTGGCCGTACAGTTGGTGTCTTGTGGGGTGTTGTCGCCAGGACTTGTTCAAGATTGCACGCAGCATTCTTGTGTAATTGCCGTCAAGCTTCTTCTCCAGCCGTTTTATTAGCGTCCATGTAGTGCACCCGTATAGCAGTATCGATGTAACCGCTGCCTGGAAGAAACTGCGTTTCATTTTATCGGTTAGGTCTGATTTCCATATAATCGATAGCCTATTGATAGCTGTCCATGCTTAATTCGGCAAGATTACAAAGAAGAGTCCAGGAGACCTGATGAGAGTTGCTGTCACTCGGATTGCAATGAAAGACCATCAGCACGCACAGATATAAGAAGATCGATGAAAGTATCATAATAATAAATACTTTTGAATAAAATCACATTCTTTTCATGTTCAATGATACTTTCAGAAAGCTATTTTTACCTGAGTCATTTGATTGTTGTCAGTTAACTGATTGGAGAAATACATTTCCATAACTATGGAACGCCTAGCGAGGTAGACTCATTAACACTCAATATCCACAAAACTCGTTTGCTAGCCATCGATCTTTGACACACAGAAGAAAATTTCCACGGAGTTAATATGATTTTGTAAATTTGCTTGTCTGAGAGAAAAAGAAAACTGAAAATGGAAATCTTATCTTTGTGTAGGTAACATTAAAATCAATGAGTTATTGTTAGTTGTTGGTACATCCATCGAGGCAACTCATTTATATGAGATAAAGACCACAGAAAACCGCATAAAAATCCCCTGTATACGTCGATTTTTGATTTGAGTCTACTAAATCATTAATTTGAATCATCTTTTCGACTAAGACCATAAACAACTTTAGATGAAGTACTAAATCTAAAAGCGACCGACTAATGAATAAATGTATTAATCCTCTTTTCCCTAGTTTCTTTTGGTTTGCCATTAGCGTATATTGCAAGCCTCTTCATATATGAATTGAGGTCTCGGTAGCCATTGAATGGATGTATGTAAACAATAGTAATTGTGATTCATAACCGTTTAAAATTTACTTCGCAGCTAATGGCTTCCCGTGGCTGAATGGTTTAGAGTTTGGCTTGACGTTTGAGTCGACCGGGTTTCGATCCCAGCTACGGGAAGCTAATGTCTAGCCACACTGAGTTCTGATGGAACGAAACAGATCTGTCTGTGGAGGACTATATATATATATATGCGTGTGTCTTTAGAGGACAGGAAATGGGAAAACTGCTGTTCTCATACGGTACAAAAAAATAAGGCAAACAAATAACGCATATGCCAGAAACACAAACTCTTTCTCTGCGGTTTTATGACGTTTTTGGGGTAACCTATGCTGCGTTTCTTTTAAACTACGGTAATCAAAATAGTAATACGTGTTTTTCATGTTAACACGTCTTTTATGTTGGTCTTCTTGCAAGCTTCCGTAGAAAAAATATCTTTCAATGATAAACCACACTCAAAAAGCAAAAAGATTAAATAAATATTATTTGGATTATACACTTATTTTATCTAATCAACTAAATCAATTCATTGTGTATTTTTACATTATCTAACAAAATTTTAGTCACCTGTTGTGAATGGAAGAGTTCAATTTACATAGGTCAATTTTAAACCACACAAAAACAAGTGAAATAATATGGTTAACCTGATTTTTTTCAATTTTTTATATTCACAAATGCAGAAGATTAAGCTTTGAAAACGAATAACGTAAACAGAAAATGCCTAAAAGAATAATACTGAGCCTTATTTTACCGTTTTCATAACTTCAAAAATAAGGTTATCTATACAAATAAACAAACAAATGGCAAAAAAATCTAATTCTCCATGGAATTCTCTTTAAACTGTAAAAACTATTCTCTTGCAGTCTTATAAAGCGAGTCAAGTTAACAAATAAATTGGTGGGGGGCCTGATACCAAAACAAAAAAAAAAGTGTCGAACAATAAATTGGTTTATTTAAGTCTAATTTAACCCAACAACTTAGGTTCAGTTAATGTAAAGAGAATCAGTATTATTCTATACGTGCATGTCCTTCAAATTTACCAAGGAATATGTTTTTGTACGGGATGGTTATGCTAACTTTTTTTCTGGAAAAAAAATACATGCAGGTTTCACATACTAATTGTATGTAGAACGATCACCATATCCAAAACAAGCATTAAAAAAGAACCCCTCAGTTTCCAGAAGTAAAAAAAGACAAAACTAAAAACAATTTGACCTGTCTTTTTGTTTTTTAAAACGCTATTTTGAAAATGGAGGATCATTCTTCATTGAATTAAAATGTGAAAGGGAAACCACTTACAAAAGGCAAAATAATTGGGCCTTTTTGCTATTCTGTTTTTGTGGTTGTTGTTTTTTTTTTATAGAAAAATAAAAAAAAAACGTGGTGAGTTCAATGATCCAGTTAGCTCGAAACAAAAAAAGAAATTATTAAAAATGTTTTTTTTTTCCGGGGTGCACGTCTAGCATTTTACAGAAGATCCAAGAAGAAGTCCAGCTCGTGTAATGGCTAAAGTAATCGACGGTGGCATCGAAGTAAGAGAGATCAAATCCTGTCACTTTCGAACTCATTGTATTGGCAAAGGTAAGAACTAGCCATGGATTACATAGTATCCTTTCTGTTCTTTTACCAAAATATATTTGGTATTAACGTGATATTCTATTAAAAAAATTCACCAAAACTTAAAAGTATTGCAACTGCTGAAGTCATACAAAGACCGACCGTGTTTCTTGCTGTGGTCTTTGATAGACGTGCTGGTGAAGCTAAGCTTTCGTGTGGCGTGGCTGAGAAAGAAACTCTTAACATCAGGGTGCCGTACCCCAAGACTTTCACCTGCTTCAGCAGAGTTGTTTTTATTGCCTGGCACCCCTTTTTAGGCGAACCCCATTGAAGTCAATGTTATTTTGTACCCGCCGCTTATTTGAGCTTCGGCTCGTGCCCAGATTCTGGATTGGTGTGGTGACCAACAAATACCAAGTCTGCAAACGCTACCTTAAGTATTTCTAGTGAATGCATCCAAGGGAGACAACTGTGTCTGATTTCACCATGAGATAATCCAGTATTCTGAGAATCAGTCTTATCATGGTCACGAATTGATAACTCAAATTTCCCACAGAGATGAATAATTGCAACGAATAATTTTAGTGGCTTCTATTTCTTTTTAATTTTTCGCTAACTTATTATGTTAGTCAATCGACTGTCAATGCGTTGCACACGACTGATTTATGATATTCTGCTCACCACTTTATAAGCTCAAAACTTTATAATTATTATGTTCTGGTTTTTATGTTTTGCTTTATCATCTTCTAAGACAAGTTTTACAACATAAAATGTCATTTTTGTCTATTCATTTTCTCCTCCAAATAACAACAACAGGAATCTAAATATTGTATTACTTCGTTCACAGCTACAAATATAATCATGATTATCATAAATCGCTGAATAAAATTTCCGAATGTAATCCTAATATTTACTTAAGGTGTCTTTTTAATATTCAACTCGTGAGCCTTTTTTTTATTTTCAACCTTTAGAGGTAGTTTAACTTGAAATTATTTTTGATTTTAAAAATGTAACTGCTATTAAAGTCGTGTTTTCTTAGGGAAAAATTTCTCCTGAAAAATATAGTGAATTTGATTTAAAGATGATAGAATCTGAATCAAAAGTTTAATACCACTTACATTCTTGCGTGTCTTGGTACAAGGACGGTTTGAAGTAGAAGGTAATATACGGGAAAAGATGCTCTTAATGTTCAATGAATAAAAACGAAAAATTTAACCGTTTCCTATTAAGGTTCATTCATATGTGTTGACTAGGAAATATATTTTCTAACTGACATTCAAAACAGCCCTGTTAGTGTGGCTGTAGAATACACCGACTGCATCTCTCCCCTAATCAATATCCTGATATGTCACTAAACAATCCGATGGTGAGGCTTCAATAATTTTGGATCTTTTAAGAATGTGGAGTAACATTTCATCTCTATCGTACCCAGGTCCACTCCAACCTGGAATGGTTGCACCCGAAAGCGTACAATCTCGAAGAGTTTTACATTTAAACTGAGTGCAATCAAATGACTTATGCTAAATAAAATAGTTTGCAATGGAAATGTTTGATCATTTAACTCTGTACAAACAAATGTCTGGTTTTTAATTAAATAGAGCAATACTTGGAATTACTTAAATTTGTTGACATGTTTACAAATCTTATATATCTAATATATGTCTAAAATAAACCAGATTTGGCAATAAATAACTAACAATAGTTGATATACCATAAAACCGAACCAAACCAAATTCAAGAGTTTCCACGAACAAATGTGCATGGCGAATGAAGAACATAACCATTTCATTTATGTACAAATACAACTTTTTATCGCAGGTATGAACAAAAACGCCACACCGGCTGAATGCACCGATTTTTTTGTTTTTCTTTTCATCCCCCAAAATCATCTTATCAGATTTTGATGTAACTTTCAGTTTTTAAAGCAAGGAAAGATCAGTTTTTTTTTTTTTAATTCTCAAAATTCTTTAAGCAGGGATAGTTTTTGTACTAACCTCTTGCTCTTTTTTAATTTCACTCATTGTATAATTTTTTACACTTTCTAAAGTAAGATTTTGTTTATATTATTTATAATTATTTATGTTTTTGAACAGTCCTTTTTTCTTTCTTTTTTTTTTTCACTTAAAAATGATAAAATAAGTTGGAACATTACATTTCTATGCTCTATATTTTCGTTGCTTTGAATTTTTGGGATGTGATTAATAAAAGAAAAGAAAATTCGTGTTAATCATTTTTTATTTTCTTTTTTTATTTGTATTAATTTATTTCAAGTTTTTCTTTGTACTTTCAATATTATTTTAGGTTTAAAATAGACATCACTTGATTAAACTCTTCCACACAATGTATATGACTGGGATTTGGTCAAATGAAGCAAAATACTGAATAGATATGATGAATTTCATAATAAAGTTTCTTATCTGTGTAATGCTATTTTAGTCTTTGTTTTTGAATATTGTTTTTCATTTGAAACTTTTTTTTCTGCGGAGGTCCACAAGAAAACCAATATAAAAACTACAGTTATGGTAGGCAAACCTTTTCTAAGAATTTATCAACGTAGATAAAGAATTTGATCATACAAACTATAGAAAAACGGGAGCATAGCTTCAGTAATAAGTCTTAACATTGCCGATTCAAGCCGTATTTTGTGCATATCTAAGTTAGGCCAATTGACTATGATTTTCAGGAATTTTAGTTTATAGTGACTCCTAAAAACTAGGACCCCATATGCGGATCTGTTTTTATTCATCTTATTAAAATTTTATCCTCCCGTTGGAGACTATATGGACAATAATTTCATCGGTTTTGTTTTTTTAATCCCTTGAAATTTTTACTTCCCTCGACATTTTTAAGCTGAAAAATTGGTGTAAATTTTTTCATTGATTTTAAAGATTAATATTTGGATAAATAATAATTAATCAAGATATTAATCTTAAAATCCATTAAAAAATTTACCACAGTAATATTTTTAGCTTTCGATTTAAAAATGGTAGAGTAATGATATTTCGCCATCCGTTTAGTTAGCGTCGATGTAGTGCACCCATATAGAACGGAAGCAATATTTGGATAACAGATGTTGAATATAAAATTGAATTTTACTTATTGAACAAATTCTGTGTTCATTTTATAATTTATAATTAGTTTATTTTTTTACAATAATTTTGCGTGTTTTTTAACAATCGAAACCAACAACATGTTAAGAACGAACTTATATTTTTAAATACGCAGTTTTAGCCTAAAAATTAACATGGATAACGATTTATTAATTATTATCTACTAGAAGTTATATTAAGTTTTGGTCATATTAGGGATATTTTATAGTCTGTTGAATAAACAATCCCATTTTTTTTAGGTGTACCGCTACACTTAGAAATAAAAGGCACATAATTCGGGATTTTCTTTGGAAGGTCTGCACCCATGCATTGATTAGAATACATTTATCAAGTTTGTAACGTAATGTTTTATGAATTAGAAAAGTTTGTTTATCAAAGAAACGTTCTGACTTTAATGTTATTTTACTTTTTGCCAG
Organism: Sepioteuthis lessoniana; assembly: GCA_963585895.1. NCBI lineage: Eukaryota > Metazoa > Mollusca > Cephalopoda > Myopsida > Loliginidae > Sepioteuthis > Sepioteuthis lessoniana. The sequence continues at coordinate 174,916 of CAUZXS010003573.1, forward strand.
AATAAAACACGTGAGTGAACATCCTCTCCGTGAGCTGATTCCGTCACTTTTTTCAGGGTAACTAATATATATATGTGGGTGCTTGCGTGTGTGTTTTTGTGCAAAATCACTGAATTATAGACCCAACAGATACAAAATATTGATATTCTAGATTTTAAATGCACACAGCCAGTAGAATAGAGTACTTTTTAAAGAAGTTTTCTTACTTGTATTTTATTTCCATACTAATATATGTCGGTCAAGGATTTACTGTTTAGGTTCACCAAATGAAATTGTGTAGCATACTGCTCGGGTGGAGGTGCTGCTGGAATATGTCATCCACACACAGACTGTTTATTAGCATCAAAACTATTCAGTGCAGCAAGACTCGTGAGATGTTCTAGCTGGGATCGAAGCCGGCTGAAAGCATGTATTTGAGACTCGTGGACTTCAACTTAATTGAATCAATGCTGAGTGTATGAGATAAAAGGTGATTAAAAACAAACAAAATGCAACTAATTGTTTTTTTTGCTTTTTTTAATGGCTTGTTATATTTCCATCGACATGAATTGGATAATGCTCACCGTCAATGTCATGTTTTTTTTTTTAAATTTAAAAATCAATTTACCTAACTCCTCTGTTATGAGTATGATACAATATGCCATTTTTAAGCGGAGTGCAGCTGGTTTTACTTAAAAGTGTTCCTTATCCTCTTCTGTTTCCCAGCCCAGTTGACTGAGACTGTAGAAGACACTGACTGCAAATCTGCTGAGGGATAAGATTTCTCCGAATGAGTGTCCAAGATATCACACTCAACCGCTATGGAAACGCTATCGTGCTAGGGTTTTGAAAAATGTGGAATACTCCTTTATTGCCCTTATGTTCGGGTCCGCTCTGACACGAAGTGATAATACCAGTTTTGGTTCCATTTATAAGTCAAATAGTACGATGTAATTATTTACTAGACTTGAAATAATCTGCATACTATATATATATATATATATATATATATATATATATATATATATATATATATATATATATATAGCCTAGATGCACATCTGCGACCAACTGTTTCATGCCGTTTTATTCTCTGCCTAATGATTGTCGTAATAAGGTGGCATGAAACCGTTGTTCACAGATAAGTACCTATACTATTAAATATATAAAACGAATATATATTCACCTATTATCATTATACATCAAAATTATACCGCATTTGGTCTGCCACAAACCCACAAATTGAAGCAGGTAAACCCTCTGACGGTCTAATTCAATGACTAACCTTGTCCTGGGCGTATGAATCTCACGGTTTAACGGCCAGGATCATAAGTTCGATCGAGGAACTACTACTGCTCATCTCTATGGGTGAGAATAAAAACAACCATCAAAAGATAACCATGACGCACACAAAAACCACATGTATAGACTGCATTGCTCTTCGCGCGGGTAAAAAAGGGGCGCGTTTTGCTGAGATTGGAGCCCCGGTGTGTGTTAAAAAAATCAGCTACATAGCTCAAACAACAAAAATTACTACAATGCAAGCAAGCAATACAAATAGCGACATTCAACGTTAGAACCTTAAATAGATTAGGACAACTACTGGAGCTGACTGCATCGGCCGTAGAACATAACATAGACATAATATGCATTCAAGAACACTGATACACACATAGCGAGGACATTAGATATAACGATACTGGCAATGGATGGACGCTAGCCACTGTATCAGTATGGAAAAATTCTCTCAATGCAACGGTAGGAGGTATAGGACCAAGATCTTTAAAATCCCTTTATAGCATAGAGAAAATACAACCTAGGATGATGGTAGCTATTTTAATGGCAACCCTAGAGCAATTCTTCCACAATCGCCCTTTCAATGTTCTTGAAGAAACTGAAATCATCGCCTTCTACGATGAGCTATCCTCTCTAGTGCATAGCATCCCGAAACAATTTTCTCGTAATTGGCGGAGACATCAATGCCCAAATTCGGAAAAAAACAGAAACCACAAATACAGCCTACGCAACTAGTCAAACAGGAATGGACAACAGATTTCACGATAGAAAATAGATTAACGTTCCTCAATACAAACTTTCAACAAAGGGAGGGAAAATTATGGACCTACACTTACGCAAACAATACTAAAGCCCAGATAGACTACGTCTTTATAAATAAGAAATGGAAAATTAACGCAGTGAACTGCGAGGCATACGCCTCATTCGATAGTGTGTCCTCAGATCACCGAATTGCCACAATAAAAATACGACTGACCCTAGGAAAGAACGCCACCCGACAACGACCACAAAGCACTATGACTGGGCCCTTCTAAATAAGAATAATATAAGAGATAAATATGTGATAGCATTAAGAAACAAATTCGATCCATTACAAGAGAATACAGAAACACATAACCCGAATGACGAATATGAAAATTTCGTCAACACCCACCAAGAAGTAGCAGCGAAATACATACCAACAAAACAAAGAACAAAATCTAGAGTACAATGGGAGACATTAGCGGTTAGAGAAAAACGTGCGCACGTGAAAACTGCCTCAAAATGCAATAGGGGGAACCCAACTAACACAAATGCCCTGAAACTAAAAAGGCACAAAACAAATTACCAAGCATATACATAAAAGAACAGACAGAATACATACAAAATCAGATAAGATTAGGGACTCAGTGGAAGATAGACAATCTAGGATAGCGTGGCAAACGATAAACGAAGTGAGTAGAAGGAAGCCAAAGCTAAACTGAAAGCTACAAACCAAAAAAAAAAAAACGAAAAAAACTGTCCAAAAAGCATTTGGAGAATCTATAAGGAAATTTAGCGAAAGTTACACTTGAACCAATCACGGGAATTATTAGTAAGCAATTAGACATCAATCTAGGACCGTTTACTCTAGAAAAACTCGACTGTATACTTAGAAAAATAAAAAATAGAAAAGCCGTAGTGCTTGATGAAATTCCCCCAGAAGTATGGATGACCAGACAATTTGACGACATACTGTTCCGACCCTGTAATGCAGTTTATAATCAAAATCCGATAGACAGATGGATGATTGAATGCATCCTTCCTTTCTTTAAAAAGGGCGACCTCAGATTAGCTAAGAACTACCGAGGTATAACACTTACATCCATAGCAGCCAAAATATACTATGTCCTACTACACAACCGCATAGAACCCAAAATTGATAACATTCTTAGGAAAAACCAAAATGGCTTCCGGAGAAATAGATCCATGACCTCACAAATATTGACTATCCGTAGAATGCTTGAAGGCGTACAGGCAAAAAACCTACTGGTGACAAAACTATTTGTTGACTTTACCAAGGCCTTTGATTCCATTCACTGAGGGAAGATGGAACAAATTATACTAGCATACGGCCTACGAAAAGAAAAACCGTCGCTGCCATAATGATTATCTATAGAAACACCAAAGTGAAAGAGCGTTCCCCGGATGGAGACACAGACTACTTTGATATTGAAGCAGGAGTACTGCAAGGAGACACACTAGCCCCATACCTCTTTTTCATCTGTCTAGACTTAGTGCTTAGAACATCGATTGATAAAATCAAAGAAAACAGTTTTGAGCTAACAAAGAAAAGAAGCAGAAGGTAACCCGCAAAAACAATTACCGACGCCGACTACGCCGATGACATAGCGCTTCTGCCAAAAGCACCCGCCCAATCCAAAACCTTACTGCATAGTCTGGAATGAGCCGCGGCTGGCATTGGCCTCTATGTCAAAGCAATAAAACGGAATACATGTGCTTTAATCCACACTAAACGGTAGCTCTCTGAAAAAAGTTGACAAGTTTCCATACATAGGAAGCAGTGTCTCATCAACCGGGAATGATATCAACACATGACTAACAAAGGAATGGACATCCATCAAAACTATATCGGTAATATGGAAGTCAGACCTGACATATAAAATGAAACGCAGTTTCTTCTAAGCAGCGGTGGTGTCGATACTGCTATATGGATGCACTACATCGACGCTAACGAAACAGATAGCAAAAAAGCTTGACGGCAACTACACAAGAATACTGCGATTAATATTGAACAAGTCTTGGAGGCAACACCCCACAAAGCAGCAGCTATTCGGCCACCTACCACCCATCTCGAAAACTATCAAAGTTAGACGAAACAGACATGCAGGACACTGCTGGAGAAGCATAGATGAGTTCATAAATTATCCTATTTACCAAGCCCTACGTGCGGGCAGGATATGACACGAGGTCATTTTTTAAGCGGAGTTTAACATATTTGAATTCAGAGTTTTCCTTCTCCTAGACTAGATGCCTAACCAAGGCTTAAGAACCCAGTTTGTCCTATTTACCCATAGCTGGAGGGAGAATAATTGGATTCATATTTTTCCCAAGGGTATTAGTGCTATGTGAAATGCAATCAGTCTCGTCCAGGATTTGAACTCGTGTCGCCGTATCCATTTCCTACAACGATAACCATTACACCACGGGCACCTCTATGAGTTCATAAGTGATGGTCTTCTACGGACTCCCTCACGATGGGGAGGAGTAGCGACAGAGTCACGAATATCCGTGCTGGTGGCATGACAAGATGATGATGATGCCAGAGTAGACCTGAGAGCGATGGCAATGAAAGGGGTACTCCACATTCACCAAAGATCCAGGATTAATGAAGCTTTGCCATCAGTTTATTTAGTGTCATAAACAGGACATTCGTTGAAAGGGGAGGTCTTACCCCTCTGCAGACACGCAGTGGGTGTATTCTTCAGCCCCTACAAAATGTGCCTTGAGACACAACCAACCAATTATTTCTCGTTTGCTGTACAAAGATATAGGACTCATGTCACCCATTCTATTTGCCCCAAAGATGATGGGAAAAGAGTCTTCTTTCTTTAGTTTGCATATTTATGATGGCATATAAACATTCATTGGTTATTTAATGCCAAAACCACCCTTGCAGAATTCCCGTAGTGCTACTGTTTAACCTATCGCTGGGGGTATAAGCGGTTCATCCCTTTCCCAAGCTTAATATTTCGAAAGGGAACATAATGCCACAGCTTGTGTTCGAACTTGCTTAAAACGATTTCACAGTCCAGAAAATTAGTTATTACACCACGTGGACAACCTTTCATCATCTGCTAGGAAAAGAGATATATGCATGACTTTCATAATGGCATTAACAGGAAGCGTAAAGCAGTTTTGACATGAATTCGGTTCTTCACGTCTATTTTTTACGACGATAAACAATGATACCTATTAGAAATAAGTATTACGAGAAGGGAATTTGTCACGTGAGGGTCATTAACTATCTAGAAATAAAGGAACTCTTTCCAGCATACGATTCAACAAACGATCAAATTGCAAGTATATTTGATGAAAATGGTGCGTCACAAGACACAGTATATCATTTTTGTTCTGTGTAGGGCTATTGAGCCATAAATCAGGCAGAATTGTCATTAGAAATTATATTCACTGAGTTTTATTAAGGGATCTTTATGAAAGTTGTCTGAGATAATGAAGAGATGACATCATTTAAAAATAAAATATCAAAAAACGTGGTAGCAGAGAGTAGTACTACTCAATTTCTTATTGATGTTACAACTTCTTTATAGCCTACTTATAATCAGGAAGAAACGCGATTTTTGAGTCAAAGAAGGAATTATAAAATAGTATCCAAAGGAGGTTTCAATTTTAACATCTTCTAAATAAAAGATGTCCCATATACACTGCTAGTTAATAACTAACTGAATGACCCTTTAAAAAATCCTCCCCTATCGTGTGACTGTTTCGTGCATTTACCGTGACAGTGAATTACCTGTTGTTGATGGTAAAACTGCTGGTTCACTAGGGGAAGGCATGTGCCCACGACATTACAATTGCCGAAATATACTTCTATGAGCAGTATTCTTATTAAGATAAATGATTCTTGTTCAAGAAATATCGACTTCAATTGCTTAATAATCACATCGAGGACTCACCTGGCGTCCATGCACTGTGAATCAAAAGGTAATCACCAGATCCAAGGTGAACTTTCTAACTGACTGTAACTTGTTTGGAAAGCCGAATTTATTGCTTGACGCTTCAGGCGCCCTTAAAGAGGAATACCCATATAAGCGATTATTCTTTTGAGGGCCACGAATGATTATCAATTTGTACATACCCCTCCCTCTATCAGGAAATGATTTTATATTAATTCTTACTTGGTAGGAAGTCGGGCAAATCCAACATTTGACCACAATATAACTGAACACAAAGTGTACGGTAGCAGTTTTTTCTCAACAGCTGTATAAAATCCTTTTTCTTACACTATAAAACTTCTACAGAACCTGTTTCAAGATAAGGAAGATTTTAGTGTTTTCCTAACAAGCAAATTGCCTCGCTCCTAATTAGAATTCTGTAGCGTATTGAACTAACATGTCCACTCAGCAGAGCCACCACCATCGAATGACTTGTATCATTTATAGGAACTGCTGTTAACATCTTGCAGAAGATCGTAGAAGAAACATTTAGAGTCTCTTAAAGGCCTTGCCTAATAGGTTTTAGAGCTCTCTTGTGGACACAATATATTTGACCAGTGATCATAAAGTTTTGATAACACGCATACAGACACACACACGTTTTCTACGAGGGTATTTTTAGGTTGGTTTTAAGCATAAAACTTTTTACTTATTTGTCTATATACAGAGTGTGTCAAAATAGACGCAACCTATTAACTTGATAATGATTTATTACTGAGATAAGTGCAATGGTAGTCATTTGGAACACGTCCTGTAAAAAATGCATCTTTTGAGCAAGAGACATCAAATCAATGTTTTTTTTTAAATTTTTATTGTATCAGCGTCGAGGGCATGCAATCATTTTTTTTTTTTGAGTTTCTTGTCTCAGTGATAAATCATCATCATATCAGTGGGTTGCTTCTATTTTTAGACAGTTTTAAATGAGTTTGTCTCCAAATAAGTAGTGAGGCAAAATAATTTTTCCTCTCTTCTCAAGGCATTGTAATCATGTATGAATAGTTATTACACTATTATCAAAATCTAAAACAAAAATGAATACAACATTATTATAAAAGTTTTTAGCAGCCACGTGGGTGACATGTATATCGAATCACCCTGTGTGTGTGTATATATATATAAGTAAATTCGACGACCATAGTCAAAGGCTTCTTTTTATTACCTACTCTACCAAGGTGAAGAAGAGGGTGTTACACCTTTCCCTGGATTGCTCCACTTTACCATTGATCTATACCTTATAATAATGAGTGTTAGGCGAAGAGGCGTCAAGTACAATTTTTGGAGGCTTTGGTATGAATCAACCTGGGATTGAACCCTGTTCTCCTCGGATATTAGCAAACACTTTACCCTCTAGGCCACTATATATATACAGGTTTGTTATTCTTTGTTGTTGGTTTTTTGTTTTTCATTTATAAAACTTCAACTTGTTTTGAGTAATGTAATGCATAACTCAGTTCCTTTTAGCAAACACTTATATGGTTTCAATTAACTAAAGATTATCGTTTGTAAGCGATTATAGCTTTAATGGAATGGTTGATCAATTTTAACAGTATATCAACCCGTCTATGGCCCAGTTGGCTAAAGCTGCAGCATACACCGACTGCATCTCTGCTGAGGGGGAAGACGCCTCCACTAAGTGTCCGAGATATGGCATTAAAAAATCTGAAGGTGACGCTCCATTAATGTTTAATCTTTGGGGCATGCGGAGTGCCCCTTCATTGCCATCGCCCCCAACTCGACTCTGGCCTGACAGGGTCTTATCTAAGCGTTAGATAGAACTAAACAGTGTACTTATACTAAACTGAATTGTTTGAAATAGAACTGTTTATATGTTTAAAAATGGATTTGGCATTAATGACCTACAAATGTTGATGTGCCATAAAACCCAAACCAAACCAATCACACCCTGTCGGCTCGAGCTGTAGAATACGATGACTGCAAGGAGTAAGCCCCCCCCCACAATGAGGCCAACTGTTGGCCGTGGGTGGCGACCCGTAAGGCGCTAGAATTGATCACTGGTGGTTGAGCAGTCAATCGGCTGGTCATGTCAAGCCCTAGCATCTATGTATTTTATCTCGACCGTACTTTTAAATCTGCACTAGCAGCAAGTTCCCAACCCTTATCTGTTAGTTGCTAGAAGGCGGTGGCTAAGGGTAAATTGTGTTTAGAATAGGAATTTGACCAGCACTGAGAAATTGGCAACGGCTCGGAAGCCTACTCTCAATTCGAGTATACTGGTCGGGTATCCCCAGTCTCAACCAAGGCGAATGGGTTACCCCCTTGGTTCATTCCCGACACAAGTAGGACTCCGTGGTGGGTGGAGGAGCGCGGGGCTAGTGAAAAATATACAGCATATATGGCGTCTTCAAACAAAAAAAATCTAAACGGAACCTCTCAGAATTAGACTCGAAGAATGAAGCAGCAGACTTCCCCAGATTCATTGTTATTGAATCACTGGAGGAGGTATGCCTAGCCTAATTCTCACCTTTCCTAATAGAAAAAGTAATATCTACAAGAGCTAGTCCGAAAAATGTTAAGAAAACAATGAATGGTAACTTGCTTGTCGAGGAAGACAACCGGAGACAGGCAGAAAACATATTAAAAACAAATTACAGAGCGTATCCGCATGAGAAACTCAACACTTCCAAGGGAGTTATCAGGAGTAGAGAGTTGGCATTGGCTACAGAAGACGAGATAGCATCAGCCCTGGGAAAAGAGGAAGTTACAAATATAAAGAGAATCTCCATCAGAAAAGGTGAAGAACGAATCCAAACCAACACTTACATCCTAACATTTAATAAGCCCCACACTCCAAAAGAGGTGAAGATCGGCTATTGTTTTGAGAGAGTTGAACAGTACGTCTCAGCTCCCCTGAGGTACTTTAAAGGTCAGAAAACTGGACACAACAGGGAAACCTGTAGAGGACGACAGACATGTTCAAATGCGGTGAAAAGGACCCGGACCATGCAGAGGAAGATTGCTTAAAAGAAATTCGATGTGCAAACTGCCAAGAAGATCATCCGGCTTACGCAAGAACTTGTACTATTTACCAAAAAGAAAAAGAAATAATTGAGGTCAAACACAAGAGGAATGTTTCCTTTCTGGAAGCTCGGAGAATTGTAGGGAGCTATATGGGAGAAAGCAGCTACGCCTCCGTTGCACGGAGGGTGGATAGAACCAATGACGATACCAAATATAGAACACTTGTGGAGAAATTGTTCAAGCTGGAAACCAATGATTGGCCAAAGTCTCAGGAGCACCTGAAAAAACTACATTCGGATGAATTTTACCAAGCACCAGCTCAGCAACAAGTTGCAAATGGGGAGAGATCCAATATTGTTGTTCAAACAAAAACACACGTAGGATCTATCACTCCAACACGAACTACTCCTAAAAGTGTAAAATCTCCATAAAAACAGCCGTTACATAAATCACCAATACGTCCACCAAAAAGCATCAAAGATAGACTGAAAAACCTGTCTCCCATAAGACCTGAACAACTGAAACAAAAATCAAAACTCCCCATTAGCCAAACTACAAAAATACAAATGAATACCAAAGTGAATAAGGAAAGACCAGGAAGTACATTCAAAATACCATCAACAATAATGTTGCCTATAACAACCAAACCATCCAATTCTCAACAACCAACAAAACCTCTACAAAGGACGTATAGTATAGAGAGTATGGATAGCGACACAGACCGCCTATTTGCCAGCCTTAATCTTGAAGAAATAATCAAAAATTACAATACATGAAACCACTTAACTGTCGGCAAACTTGAAAGCTTAGTCACTTTTTTGAATTTTTAATCTCTAACATATCATACATATCGATTCAAATGTGTGTTAACGAATGACTGATGTTAAATTCTTATTCTTACATAGAAACTGTTGTAATAATTTAACTGTGTGCAAACAAATGAGGAAAGTAAATGGGATGATTTATGCTGCCTGCATATCTATGCCAAACAGAATTGTTTCCTATGCTAAACTGAATTATTTGAAATAGAACTGTTTTTGATATTGAAACTGTACTTATACTAAACTGAATTGTTATATAACTGCGTCAATAAGCTGAATTGTTTGAAATAGAAAGGTTTTTGACAAGCAGTGTACTCATGCTAAACTGAATCGTTTGAAATAAAACTGATTAGTTACATAAAATGGATTTGGCGTTAAATAACCTACAAAGGTTGATAAGCCATAAAACCCAACAAACCAAACCAAACCAATCAACCATTCAGATGTTGCTTTCTGCCAAAGTGCTAAGAAATTATGTTCATTGAGTGTTCATATTTAAATTTGTTGTATAGTTATTTCTTCAGAGATGTTTTTATACACACTTAAACCAAAAAAGAATGTTTTTGCAATCTATAATATTTATCGAATAGCTAATATCTGCTTAAATAACCAAATTATTTAATACGGGTATAACGCTATTTTTAATTCTGTTGTTTTTTCAAATCTAATACAAATAAATTTCAAACAAGTCGTCTTAAGTCACACCTTTAAATTCCAATAGATACCACTATTCTAGGTCAGATTGGACCTGGGAGCAATGGCAAAAAATAGGTAACTGAACACTCCCCGGTAATATAGAAATCAAGCCTCATCATCGGATGCCATGCCCGTAAAATATTTCTTCAAGGGATCATAAATTTCTGCAGGCCACACATTCAAATGCCCACCGTTCGAATGAGAACCAAATAAGTATGTGCATGACAAAATCAAAATAAAGCCAAAAATTTGTCGCAGATTCATGGTATAAATCGGATGATTTTAACGATTTAGGGATTAATATATCATTATTATATTGGTTGTCTTCTTTTTCTTCATTTTTGAATTGTCTATATCTTTTGATATTAACCAGGAGAAAAGGGGAAAAAGAAAAAGAAATAAAATGAAATTCTAATGATAACAAATATCGTTAATCATCGTAAAGCCGGGCCAAAGTCGGTAGACGTCAAGAAGAATAATTAATCAAAAAGCGGCAAAAACATCGACTATAACAGACGATCGGTGTATATCTCTAAATTCGTGGTAATGGGCAATGTCAATGATTTTAAATTAGCTTTAAAATCAGATAGCTTAAATGGAGTAGAATATCTTGAGCTGCTTCTTGAATCTCGAGACACACGATTCTCCTTGACAATGGTTGGTGCCCTTGCTACAGAATTTAAGATCAAGAGTTATGGTGGAGGGATACTGTGAAAGAAATTATGAAATTGAATGAAATTGTGAAAGAAATTGAGTTAAAATTATGGAAGAAAGAAAAAATAAAGACAGAAACAAATTGAAAAGAAGAAAGTAAAAAAAAAAATGGAAGGAATTTGAGGGAAGGGTGAAAAAAGGCCGAAAATGGGGAAATAAATTTTCACTGTGAGAAAGAAATAAAGAAAGAAAGGAAGAAAGAATATAAAAGAGCGGTATATAAGACATGGCAAGAGGAAGAAAAATAATTGATAATGAACAAAGAAAGTGAGAAACGTCGAAAGGAAAGAAGACTTAATCAGAAAAAAAAACGTTAGAAAAAATGTTGAAACGAAGGATGGAAAGAAGATAGACGATATAGACAAAGAAAAAGAGATTAAAAATGAATGAGAATAAATTGAACAAGTAAGAAAACAAAGAAAGAAGGAAAAATGAAAGAAAAATAATCGAGCAAGAAGAAAGAAGCCAAAAATCAAAGAAAAAAAGATGAAATGAATGCAAGAAAGAAAGAAAGAAAGAATGTATTGGAATGAAAATAATCCTATTGCAAAGTAAACAAAAGCGTCAATTAAGATTAAAAGCAAAAAAATAAAAAGTAACAAAAATTAAACGACAGAAAAGAAAGGATGACATAAGAAGATTCAATAATGAGAAATTAACTGTATACCAAATCGAACAAAATAGAATATAAATGTGTAACCATTTGAGAAAAGAAGAGAAGAGGAAAGATGACAAAACACGAGATAAAGAAAAATGAAATGAATTCTACGAAAATCGAGCAAAATAAGAAATAGATAAAAAGAAAACAGAAACAAGAGAAGATATTTGTTAGACAATTGAAAGAGAATTGATCTAACCAAAACAAAAAAGAGAAACAAACAAGGATTCAATGAGAAAATTGCAAAAAAAAAAATGAAAATGTCGGCATTAAGTAAGATCATCGAAATTTTAAAAAAAAATGAACGAATTATGTGGTTTGCATCATAAGAAAACGTGTAGACCATTTATCATTTTCTTATCCACTGTTCGGTTCCTTGACTTGTCGTTGATCCGAATCAGAAATACAAATGAAAGACCACGTGAATAAGATCAGTTCATAGAACCAAGCACATTACTTTTTCACATTCTACTTAAAAACACCACCCCTCTCTCTCTCTCTCTCTCTCTCTCTCTCTCTCTCTCTCTCTCTATCCTGCTACGTATCTATCAATGTATATATAAAGTAAAAAAGAAAGAGGGAAACTGACTGAGATAGATCGATAGAAAGAAAGAAAAGAAAGGTGTACACTTAGATAGATACGAGGTTCGTTCAAAAAGCTCTGAGCTAAATTTTAGATCTGTCTCTTCTGCTCAGAAATTAAGACAAATCTGTATTAGTTTTTCTAGTTTAACAAGAAGTGGTAGTGTTGAAGAAAGAAGAGCTAAAGCTGAACATTTGTTTGTTCAGCTTTAGCTCTTCTTTCTCTTTGAAGCAATAATTTGAACGACCTAGATAGATAGATAGATAGATAGATGTTATTGTATTTACCTATCTAAGTATATCAGTCTTTTTCTTTCATTCTCTTTTTTTTCTTTCATTCTCTTTTTTTTTCTTTCATTCTCTTTTTTTCTTTCATTCTCCTTTTTTTCTTTCGTTCTCTTTTTTTCTTTCATTCTCTTTTTTTTCTTTCATTCTCTTTTTTTCTTTCATTCTCTTTTTTTCTTTCATTCTCCTTTTTTCTTTCGTTCTCTTTTTTCTTTCATTCTCTTTTTTTCCTTTCATTCTCTTTTTTTCTTTCATTCTCTTTTTTTCTTTTATTCTCTTTTTTTTCTTTCATTCTCTTTTTTTTTCTTTCTTTCTCTTTTTTCTTTCATTCTCTTTTTTTTTTTCATTCTCTTTTTTTTCTTTCATTCTCTTTTTTTCTTTCACTCTCTTTTATTCTTTCATTCTCTTTTTTTTCTTTCATTCTCTTTTTTCTTTCATTCTCTTTTTTTCTTTCATTCTCTTTTTTTTCTTTCTTTCTCTTTTTTCTTTCATTCTCTTTTTTTTCTTTCATTCTCTTTTTTTCTTTCATTCTTTTTTTTCTTTCATTCACTTTTTTTTTCTTTCATTCTCTTTTTTTTCTTTCATTCTATTTACCTTTACCTATTTCTATTCACCATCATTAATATTGACAAATAATCAGTACGTTCCGGAAGTTTTATCTGTAATGTTTTCTGTATCATATAAAGTAATATGTCAAGCCCTCTAACGAGAAAGGTATATTTTAAAATATTGTTGAATTTTAAAGATGACCTTGAAATCAAGCTTAGCTTCGGAGCTGAAACATCATTACAAATAACCCAGGCCCCCGTACGAGTAGGTTACCATAGCGCCAGACTTTGTTGGTTTTATCTTACATTGCATCTTCAACTTCTACGTCATCTTGGTTTAATTTCAGTTTTATTTCTTTTTGCTGCTGGTGAAATCTCGACTTTAGTCAGAGTTGCAGAGATTGAATCAACAATAAACCCTCGGCTCCTCACTTCAATGGAAACTGTTAAAAATCTAGCCCTTTGATTTGTATTGTTTTCAAATATCTTCGTACTTTCTCAGCTTACCTCTATGTCTACAGTCAATGTTTTTTTCAAAATAAATCATTATCTCAGTAACGTATTATTATGCTATATTTTTATTGATGCTTCCGCTGACATAAACATACATATAGCTCAACACACATACACACACATACTCAGACTCGTCACACGTCTACACACACATTTTATATATATAATAACAAATACGGGAATCCTGTTTATTAGTAAAAACTAAAAGCTAACAAAAAACAAATAAAGGGACTCTTTCGTCTGGTAGTTTATCAGTAGTTACGCCGGTTTGTTTAAACGATTGAGAGAAGCAATTACTGAGGTAAGGATAAATAATGATTAATATTTGGAGAGGAGGAAGGGGAAAGACGTAAAAAAACAACCTCTTCAAATCCCAACTTCCAGATTCACCAAACAAACTAAGTTCAGTCAATGGTCTTCCTTACTTGCACAAGCGGTCTGATACTAAGTCTAACGGAAATTTGGGCGCGTTTCGATCCCGGCTTCAAGTGTTCTACGTATCTAGCCACACTGAAGAGTTGTGATACAACGAAACTGTCCGTAGATGACAATAGGTGTATATATATATATAGAGAGAGAGAGAGAAAGAGAGGGGAAAAGACGCTCGTTGTGTAATGGTTACCGTCGTAGGAAATGGGCACGGTGAACTGTTTTAAAATCTGGATGCCTTTTCACATAGTGATAATACACTTGATAATATCATGATTTTAACTATTCTCTATCCAGCTATCATTAAATATTAGGTCAGACTCGGCTCTTTCACCTTGTTATTGGCACCCGGTTTACGAGAAGGAAAAGTTTGAATTCAAACATGTGAAACTCCGCTTTGAAATTTACCTCATATCATACGGTGATTAATGATATATATATATATATATATACGACGCTATCGTCAAAAGACATGAACTCGTTATGGCTACTAATATAAATACACTTTGAAAAGGAATATGCCCTTTTTCTTTATTTCAGCTATAAGTAAAATATAAGATCATCACGTAGGCTACAAATTTTTCATCATACGTGTGAAAGCACTTGCGATACTCTGTCCTCATTAGCCGCCAACCAGAGTGATAACAGTTTCGGTAGCTCAAGGCGGTACTCCCACTCCTGGTGCTACACAACTACTTAGAGAAGAAAAACGCAAAGAAGGTGGAATTTTTAAGTCGGTCCGACGTTTTATATAATCTTGTTACAACAACTTCTGCAGCACAAATCTCAAGTTGTATAGCAATACACCCTTTCCCTAGATACCATCAACACTGTAAAGAGAGAAATCTGTTTGTAGAGACACCTATTAGTCCTCCATCCAAATTTTCCCTGTATTTACGCCACTAACGTTTCATTGTGACTTATCCCTTAGCTATGCAGCCTTTGTGAAAAAAATGATATATATATATATGCGTGTGTGTGTAAGATCCTCCGAAACAATGGACTCGTATTTATATTCAATTCAAGATTATTTCTTAACAATCAAAATCATTCAAGGCACAAATATACACCGATAGATTAAAATATTTTTTTTGGCATATCAACCTTCGAGGATTATTTAATGCCATAGCAATCCATGTATAATAGAACAACAGAAATCATTTTTAATCCAAAGCTGAAATCATGATGGGGTTCATTCCCATGGGCAATAGTCCAAAAGTGAACGTCATTTCGAGGCAGGAGGCTTATACTTTAACTATTACCCCAAGAGGGCTACGCCACCACCGAATTAAAAGCGGATAACAAAACAGGAAGTTCTGTCATTTACTGAAACCAAGAATATATAAAACGTCTACTGGATTGCTCGTCAAAACAGAGTGCACTGGTTTGCTGGTTATGTGGGTTTTATGGCAATTAAACCCTCGTAGGCTATTTAATGTCAAATTATGTTCATACAAATATGACATACATATGATTCGTAAACAAATAATCTTAGGTTTTTAACGAGTCCCATCTCATTTATTTTCACTCACTTATATAGTTTCAAGTATTTCTATGTGACTCTAATTATTCAATTTGATATTAATCATTTGTTTGAACATAGTGAAAAAGTTTCAAATATTTCTATTTAATACGATTAATTCAATTGAGTATCCGTTATTTGTTTGCACAGTTAAATGGTTACAAGTATTGCTATTCAAAATAAATTATTCTATTCGGTATTTATTTTGTTAACAGTCAATTAAATACGTTCAAGTATTGATATCTAACTCAAATAATTCTGTTCAATGTTAATTATTTGTTTGCATACTGCCAACATTTTTCAAATAGTGTTATTGAACATTAAAGATTCAATTTAATAGCAATCATTTCTTTACTCAGTTGAATGGTTTAAAAATTCTAATTGACTCACCGAATTGATTTTTGCAGGTACAAATATATCGGGTCAGAGTGAACCAGGGAGTAATGGTAATGAAAGGAAACTACACATACCCGAAATTTGCCGAACTGGAGCTTTACAACCATATACAGTTTAGTGTGATATGCAGGACTTTCCACACGACAGATTTTCAGAGAAGAGAAAATGGTGAATCCGACAAATCCGATCTTTTCAATAACAGCCTGTAAACTATTATCCATTTACTTTCTTACTGCTTATAAAACTTTAGTAGATTGAATTTCCAACGTGGTAGTTTTAACTGCACCCCAAAAGTGTGCTCTGCGGTTATATTATTGTCTGTCTTCATATAATTTCATTTTCACAATTGACCATGGGTTTTTCATCAGATTCTGATCAGGACTTGATAGTGGTCATTTCATATCTTCTCTCCTGTGATTCTTTTTGTTGTGGCGATGGCAAAAGAAAGACACGGGGAACACGAAAAGATTGACAGAGAAAACATATATTCAAGTAACAGGAACAAGATACAAGTGAACCAGGTTAAGCAGTAGTTAGTTAATAGGAAGCTGAGAATCCAGAAGGGTAGCGACTATCCGTCTACTACGCTAGTAGTATCACCCGTGATTGTTTCATGTGGGTTGGGTCAGCTACTCTGACGCTCCGATGACATGATTTATGGAGGAGGGCGAGTCAATTTTGTAGTGAGTACAACATTTTTCTACTCAAAGAATTCAAGGGTAAGATTAGATAAGTAAAAAGGAACATTGCCGTTTATAAATGCACATTTTACTGCGAGCCTGGAGGATGTATCAAGAAAATGAATTTATGCAGTTGAATTCCATTATTTAATTTGAATGGTCCAATTATGATTTGGTCGAAAATTCTAGCCCAGAACATTCCTCTACCATCTCCTTGCGGCCTTCTTTTAACCAAATGTATGTCTGAATTGAATAAAATCCATCCTTTGGCCCATCCATCAAGGCCAACAAATGTCGCTCGAGATTCACCCAGGAAAATTACGTTATAAAAGTCAATTTTCATGTATTTCTTGGCTCCATTATGAAGTTTTCAGAAAATGTGTTTTAATGATAGAAAGGTGCCACAAAGATTTTTTACGGATCCCAGTTGACATAATATTCAATTTTTTTTTGTCTTTTTGACTTCCTAAGTTTAAGCCTTTTCAAAGATCTTAGCGCTATTTAAAAGTGGTTGTTTTGCTCTAACCCTCTTTACCTTTTTCTTGAGTAAACAAGTCCCTAACGCCTTTTCCTTTCATTCGAGTTCTCGTTTAGTTATATTTTCTATAACTTTCTTTATGGTTCAATGATCTCAGCAAAGTTACTTTGATATTACAAAGAGGACATTCCCTTACTCAATAACTCCGTTATTCTATGCTTCTCAATAGTTGTTAGAGACTTCCCTTTACCTATGTTTCAACATACTTGGTTTAATTTTTTTTTTTAAATTTCAGAGGTCTTAAGCAAATATTGGTTTAATCTGCTTACTAACTTCAGTCGGTCCATTTTCTTAAATTCCAAAAATCTCAAATACTTACCATTACAAATAGGAGAAAATATAGGGAAGCATTTTGATAAGGGTGATTTTTATTCATCTGCCAACCAAGATGAAGTATGGTACAAGGGCGAACACCAGCTAAAACCTGTATGACCAGTAATACTTGAAATTCTTGGCCCCCATTAGCATTCTCCTATGGGGTGCATCAGGCACCAAGCAATGAACTTGGTTCTGCCGAAGCCGGTAAAAGCCTGGAAGGACGACTTCCTGAGGCCAAGGAGAGACCGCCATCACAAACGAGCAAGACCTGACGAAAGAAACCCCGCGAGGTGGTCAATGTAACACTAACACCACCGACAAGTTTGTTGCACGTACGCAAGGCTTCTCTCATTATATCACTAAGGGTGGAACATTTTAATAAGGGTTGAAAAAAGCGAGTTTAAATTTGACTGATAATGTTCAGAACTTTTTGAATTGTACTCTTGCTTGTCTGAAGATATTATGCAAATTTTATTTAATTAAATTAAATCAAGCTAAAAGAAAAAGTGAAACTATTATAGCAGAAGAACTCTGAACTCAAATCAGTTTATCTCCGCGTAAAAATTGACCTTATGTCGATTGATTGTTTGGTTGGTTGTTTAGATTGTATGGCATATCAACCTTTGTAGGTTATTTAATACCAAATGCATTTTTATACAAAAAATAAGTTCTATTTCAAACAAATCAGTTCAGCGTGTTTTCGTAGTTTAATTGGGAAAATATTTCTATTTCAAACTATTCAGTTTAGTCAAAATGTTCTCATTTAACCAATTCAGTTTAATATAAGAACAGATTTTGTTTACACAGTTAAATGTCAAAACAGTTTTATTTCAAACAATTCATTTTAACATAAGTATTCACATTAAGTGTAAGTATACTGCTTAATTGTCAAAACATTTTAATTTCAAGCTATTCAGTTTAGTCAAACAGTTGTAATTCAAACAATTCAGTTCAGAGTAACTATAGTTTCTATGAAAATGACAGTTCTATTTCAAACCATTCAGTTTAGCATAATTACGCAGTTTAGTATTATTTAACCCATAACGCTATCAGGTGCTACTTCTCTGGGCCAGAGTGGACCTGAGAGTGATATCAAGGACACTCGTTAGACAGGGGTGTTACCCTTCTGTAGAGGGGCAGTCGGTAAATTCTACAGCCCCAGCCGACTGGGCCAGCCTGATGTCGAATCCAGCTTGAACCAGAGGAGTTGAATAATCACATAAACTCGTACACGCCACCACGTACACATAGACAGTCAGACACACACACACACACACACACACACACACACACACACACACATATATATTATATATATATATATATGTGTGTGTGTGTGTTACAAGTATCGGCTGACAAGTTAATAGGTCGACCAAGACACTCTCGTAGAATGTTACCAAAGAAGGTTCTTTTTCAGTATGTTCTCCTTTGTGATCCAAAAACTATTCCGTTAGTGTTGCGGTGCTTTGCAAACAATGATAAAATAATTCATCAACAGCAGATACGAAATCATCATATAGAATGTTCCGTATGTATGTATGTATGTATGTATAATTCTGCACTCATGTTTGATTTAATATTTACCAACTTAACAATCATAATCCGTGCCTTGTGAGACGATTCACACCTATTTCTAAAGTAAAAAGTAAAGTAGGCGACGATAGTCGAGGGTGACCCGAAGGCTCCCTTTTCGATAGCTTACTACACCAAGGTGTAGGGGAGGGCGCTACTCCTTTCCCTGGATTGCTCCACTTTACCCTTGATCCGTACCTTATAATGCTGAGTGTTAAGCAAGGAGGCATCAAGTACCATTTTTTGAGTCTTTGGTATGACTCGACCTGGGATTGAACCCAGGTCTCCCGGGCGATTGGCGAACACTCTAACCGCTCGGCAAAACTTAAATCTTCAGTAGTATTTTATCTATAACCATTAGCTTATCAATCTCTTTGTACGTCTCGCAAATAACTAATATATATATATATATATATATATATATATATATATATATATATATATATATATATATATATATATATATATATATATATATATATATATATATATATATATATATATATATATATATATATATATATATATATATATATATATATATATAAAATGTATACATGTGTCATAATTTATTTATATATAGGTGTATGCATACATACATACATGTATATCTTCAATCATATATATATATATATATACAAGAAAGTGAAATACATTCATTTTCTGCTGTGCTCAGACGTTAATATAAGTTTTCCTTCAATTGTATTCAAACAAGTGTGTATGGGTATCAGATTATTGCCGTAGCTGCAAACATTATCAGCGTCCGACATAGATAGATTAAGTTAGAAACAATTTCATGTTTTTTTTAATTAAATTTTTCTTTTACCATTTTTTTAAATAACTTCGCTCAGATTGTTAAGTCAAGGAATAAATTATCTGGGGATTAATTCAATTTTTAAAATTTGAATAATTATTTAAAATCAATCATTTTATGTCCCATCTCATTTGTGTTTTCATTCCTAGGAAGTTACTGAAAACTCATTATAAAATCGTTCATCTTCATTACTTAAAAACACATGATTTCTTTTTCTTTTTTTTTTGTCTATTATTATTATTATTATTATTATTATTATTATTATTATTATTATTATTACTTTTATGGGGTTTTGTATATTTTTAAAGTACCCTGGTTTTATTCTTTAAAAATAATTTAAAGTATGATTTAATTTTATTCTGGTCGCCCAACACCGCCTCTTTAGCAGAATGAAAATTTAACATGCAATTTTATAGTTTTTTTTCAACCGCATTTTCATGTAGATTTATATTGCTGTAATGTAGGAAAAATAGCATAGTATACTTTATAGATGAAAACGTTTGCCATTCACGAGGTGTTTGCAAGTTGTTTTACTAATTCGTATCCATGT
>CAUZXS010003574.1:0-15000 GCA_963585895.1 Sepioteuthis lessoniana
TGAGAGTTTTTTTACACCAGCGTTAGCTGATGTTTTTCCACTGGAATTTGAGTGACAGCAAATCTCCACAAGTCTCCTGGACTCTCTTCAGTATTTTGGCCGATCTCAACAATAATGTCGTTTGGATGATTTCCAGTCCTTGAATCAATCCTTCAGTGACTGAACCAAGAGCACCAATTACATCGTCATTTTCATGTTACACAGGGTTTTTTCAGTTCCTTGGCCAGTTCTCTTTTTCTTGTTGATTGTAACTAGGGGCTCATGTGTCTCATTCCTCAAGACAAATTCTGGGCTGTGCATATACTATTTGTTCGTATGGTCACATTTCAATTTCTTGCAGAATTCCCAGTGGATCACCTTTCTCACCCCTTCAACTGTTGCCTGAAATACTCGTAAATGTATTTGGTTTTTCATTACATATGGTAAGAAAAACTGGTTCAATACCCAGTTTACCTTTAAGCAGAGTTGACACATACGACACCTGTTGTAAAAAAATATACTTTTTGATTATCATTTAGGAAAAGGTAAATTATTGTTTTTCGGAATTCGGCGAGGAAACGACGGAATTCATTCATTTTTGAAAGATTTTCAAATACAGAGTTTGTTTGTTTTTTTTTATCTTCCGTGGACAGAAATCAATTATAGCCAAACTGAAGGAATTTGGGATGGGAAAATATTCTAAAAATTTTTTGGACGGAAGAAAGTGATTTTTAGTTTTTGCGAAGACTGTATTGCAATTAAAATGAAAATTCAAAATTCAATTTAGTTATTGCGAGAGGTTTTAATGGTCACAAAAATATCAGTGATCTTTTCTACAAATTATAAGGGATTTTTTTGTATATTTCTTGATGGGCTGAATTGTATAATTCATATCACTCTTGGACCAAATAGCTTGGGTTATGTAAAGTGTATCTATCTAACAAAAACTGTGTGACGTCTTATAAAATGTAAAACTACGTTATCTTGCTTTAATATATATAGATGGACAACTATACAAGTATTATACAACCCTAACTCAGTATATATATATGTATATATATATAGATAGATAGATAGATAGAGAGAGAGAGAGAGAGAGAGAGAGAGAGAATGAGAGAGTGAGTGAGTGTTTGTGTGCGCATATATACTTAACTACAGGGTGAGGCAGAATTAATAGTTCAATCAATAAAATTTGGTCACAATCATTTATTTTACACTAAATACTTACCTGTCATGTCCATCTCTCCCATTATTTCTGCCCCATTCTGTATAATTTTTGAGGAGTTACGTTAATAAGAAACGTATGCATATAGAGACAAATATATAGATTTAGGTATATTTGTTCATAGATAATTATTTACGTAGTTTGCGATTTTCACAATAAAGTGTGTTCTATATCAGCGTATATTTAAGTTATACCACTCTCTAAAAATTAAAGAGATAGCAGAAAAATTGAACAATGTTGAACCCTCCATCAGTTTCACTTACAAAAAAGAATCTAATTACACCATACTTTCCTGAACATCCTAATTATCAAATCCCATAACATTTTAACTTTTAAATTCTTCCGCAAACCCACAAACAAGAACAATTACATACATTTTTACTCCTAACACAACAACAATCTATCTATCTATCTATCTATGGATGTATATATATATATATATAAATATATATATATATGTGTGTGTGTAGTGTGTGCGTAGTGTATGAGTGTGTGTATGTGTGTGTGAACTTATATAAATACATATACACACGCGCACACGTATATATATATATATATATATATAGAGAGAGAGAGAGAGAGAGAGCTGTCGGGAGAAAAAACGGAATCTGCAAATTGTGTTCACATTTCAAATAGCTTACGAGGTGTCCTCGTCGTGTAATGATTAAAGTGATGGTCTTCGGAATCGTGGTAAGGGAGTTCGAACTCCAGTCGCGCTATTACGTTCACTTTCGGACAAATACCCCCTTATCCTCCAGCTATGGGTTAAATAGTACCACAACTGTTCTTCTAGAAGAATGGTTTGGCATTAAATAACCTTCAAAGGTTGATATGCCATTAAACAAAGAAAGCAAATCAAACCATCAAATGTTCCTCCGGCACTTTCTTGGAAAAGGCCTGTACCCCGATTTTCCCTGTGCTCTCTCCCAGACAGGATAATAATCAGAGAAGAGATATTGTGGCTTAGTTGACATTAGGGACAGACTGCTCTCCCATAAATACCTTATCTAGCTAGGCATTTGTAAAATGCTGTTGCTCACAATTAAACATAGACGGGGTCATTTTAATGAATATATACGTACATATGTACTTATATTCATAGGGTGTGTATTCTTTCATGATGACCGGTAATTTTGTACAGGGTGTGATTTGTGGTAGTGGTGGGAGGGGGTTTCATTTTTCGATCTTTGCCGATTTCACGCTACATCTCGTCGCCTCTTGGCTGGCAATAAAAATACTCGGAGCTGAACGACTTATTTACGTCTCTTTACCCGCGCACATTTGTCATTCGTCGTCTCTACCGACAAGAATCATAAAGGCCGATTCAGACCCCCAGTGGCCTGGGGGAAAAAACGTTTTTTTTTATGATTGTTTGAAGATAGGTTATATAGAAAGAAGAGAATCTAGTATCGGCTAAGTAAATTCAAATTGACAATTCAGGACAAGTATTAAAACAGTGAATATTATCGGTCACTTGATCGTCAGTAAAGCTCATAAACTCCAGTTTTTTTAAAAACGGACTTAACGCCGAAAATAAAAATAATAATAACAATTACTATTATAAGGTCTGGTCTTCTAGCCAGGATTAGGTGATCTGAGCGCATGTCAAAGTTCCATAGGAGTTTATATGTACCAAGAAAATGACACAAATAAACTCCTATGGGACTTTGACATCCTAATCTCGGCCTGAAGACCAGACCTGATAATAATCAACAAAAAAAAAAAAAAAAAAAAGGAGAATTTGCAAAATTGTCAACTTTGCTGTTCCGGCTGACCACAAAATAAAACTGAAAGAATGTGAAAAGAAGGATAAGTACCTCGATCATTGCTAGAGAATTGAAAAATACTATGAAACATGAAGGTGACAATTATACCAATTGTGATTGGTGCTTTTGGTAACTAAAAGATTATTAAAGGGACTGGAGGACTTGGAAGTTGGCGGACGAGTGGAGACCATCCAAGTGACAGCATTATTGAGAAGGGCCAGAATACTGAGAAGAGTCCTGGAGACATGAGGAGACTTGCTGTCACTCAAACTCCAGTGAAAAACCATCAGCTAATGCTGACGTGAAAAACTCTAAAGGAGGAAAAAAATAGACACGACTGGTTTGGGAAGGTCCTATTTACCAACCCCTCCGCTCGGGCAGGATATGACATAAGGTCAATTTTTAAGCGGAGTTTAACAGGTTTGAATTCAGAGTTTTCCTTCTCCTAGACTAGTTGCCTCACCATGGCTGAAGAACCTAGTCTGTCCTACTATTTACCCATAGATGGAGGGAGAATAATTGGATTCATACCTTTCCCAAGGGTATTAGTGCTATGTGAAATGCAATCAGTCTCGTCCAGGATTTGAACTCGTGTCGCCGTGTCCAATTCCTACGACGATAACCATTGCTCCACGGGCACCAACCACGGGTTGGGAAGGTGATCAACTGGGGATTGTGTCAGAAGTTGAAATCTGACCATACGAACAAGGGGTATATGCACAACCCGAAATCCGTCCTGGCGAATAAGACTCACAAACTTCTTCGGGATTTTCAGATACGAAGGAATTATCTAATCTCGGCTTGACCGTAAGACCTCGTGATAGCCAACAACAAAAAAAGTGAACCTGCCGAATTGTGGACTTTGTCGTCTCGACAGTCCACAGAGTAAAATTAAAAGAAGGTGAAAAGAGGAATGCATATCTGAACCTTGAAGAAAGCTGAAGAAGCTATGGAACATGAAGTCGACGGTTATACCAATTGTTTATAGTACACTTGGAACGATCCCTAAGAATTGGTAGAGCGACTGAAAGATTTTGAAATCAGGCGGCAAGTAGAAAATATCCAGAATAAAGCATTACAAATATCTGTCAGAATACTGAGAAGAGTCCTGGAGACTTGAGGAGACTTGCTGTCACTCAAACTCCAGTGGAAAACCATCAGCTAAAACTGATGTGAAAAACTCTCAAAGGAGTTAAGTAATAAGACGCAACAAAATAGCAAATATAGGTTATGTGGTGATGGAGACGAGACGATCAATCTCATATTAAGCGAATGCAGCAAATTAGCACAGAAAGAGTATAAGACTAGACATGACTGGGTGGGCAAGGTGAACCACAGGGAGTTGTGCAAGAAATTTAAATTTGACCATACGAACAAATGGTATATGCACAACCCGGCATTTGTCCAGGAGAATGACACACATAAACTCCTATGGGACTTTGACATACAAATGGATCACCTAATCTCGTCCCGAAGACCAGACCTTATAATAGTAAAGTTGGCGACCGTAATCGAGGGCGACCAGAAGGCTCCCTTCTTAATAGCTACTACACCGAAGTGTAGGGGAGGGCGCTACTACTTTCTCTGGGTTGCTCCACTTTACCCTTGATACGTACCTTCTATTGCTGAGTTAAGCAAGGAGGTATCAAGTACCATTTCTAAAGTCTTTGGTATGATGCGACCCGGGATAGAACCCTGGTCTTCCGTGCCATTGGCGAATACTCTACCCACTGGGCCATAATAATCAACAAAAAAAAAAGTGAACTTGCAAAATTGTGGACTTTGCTGTCCTGGCTGACCACAGAATAAAGCTGAAAGGAAGCGAAAAGAAGAATAAGTACTTCGATCTTTCTTGGTAATTGAAAAAAACTATGGAACCTGAAAGTGACAATTATACCAATCGTGATTGGTGCTTTTGGTATAGTTACCAAAGGATTATTAAGGGGCCTGGAGGACTTGGAAATAAGAGGACGAGTGGAGACCCTCCAAACTACTACACTATTAAGAACGACCAGAATACTGAGAAGAGTCCTGGAGACATGAGGAGAATTGCTGTCACTCAAAATCCAGTGAAAGACCATCAGCTGATGCAGATGAGAAAAACTCTCAAGGAGTAAATAATAATAATTATTCTCTGGGATAGGTTAATCCAGGCCGAATAACCAGACTTAGAGATAATTAACACCCCCCCCATATCTACCGAATAATGGGCATTGCCGTCCAGTGGATCACAGAGTGAAAATCAAAGAAAAACAAGTACTTAGACCTTGCTAGAAAGCTAAAAGAAAAGCTTTGGGACATAAGAGGGATGGTATTACCTGGTGCGCTCGGAACGATCCCCAAAGTCTTGATAGGGGGCTGGAAGATTTTCGAGTCGGAGGAGGTGTTGAGATCATCCAAATTACAAACTTATTAAGAGCGGCTAGAATACTAGGAAGAGTTCTGGAGACTTGAGGAGTCTTGCTGTCACTCAGACTTCAGTGAAAGTCTATCAGCTAACGCTGGTGTGCAAAACTCCAAAGGAATAATAATAGTAATAATAATAATAAATGGTAAATGCACAACCCCGCACCTATCCTAGAAAATGAAACACATAAACTCCTATGGGAGTTTGACATGCACAAGGATCACCTAATATCGGCCAGAAGACCAGACCTAATAATAATCAACAACAACAACAACAACAAAAGAGAACTTGCAAAGTTGTCAACTTTACTGTCCCGGCTGACGATAGAATAAAACTGAAAGAATGTGCAAAGAAGGATAAGTACTTCGACCTTGCTAGGGAATTGAAAAAACTATGGAACATGCAGGAGACAATTATACCAATTGTAATTGGTGCTTTTGGTACAGTAACTAAAGGATTATTACTAAAGGGACTAAAGGACTTGGAAGTTAGCGGACGAGTGGAGACCGTCCAAACTACTGCACTATTGAGAACGGCCAGAATACTGAGAAGAGTCCTGGAGACTTGAGGAGACTTGCTGTCACTCAAACTCAAGTGAAAGACCCTCAGCTGATGTGAAAAACTCTAATAAAGAAATAATAATAATAATAATAATAATAATAATAATAATAATAATAAACTGTCCAGGAGAATGAGACGCACAAACTTCTCTGGGATACAAACGGATCGCTTAATCTTGGCCAGACAACCGCACCTTATAATAATCAACAACAACAAAAAAAGAGAACATGCAGAATTGTGGGCTTTGCTGTCCCGGTGGACCACAGAGTAAAGTTGAAAGAAAGCAAAATGCGACCTGGCGAGGGAATTGAAAAAACTGTGGCAGATGAAAATGACGGTGATGCCAATTGTAGTTGGTGCACTTGGTACAGTGACGGTGATGCCAATTGTAGTTGGTGCACTTGGTACAGTGACGGTGATGCCAATTGTAGTTGGTGCACTTGGTACAGTGACTAAAGGATTATCAAAGGGACTGGAGGACTTGGAAATAAGAGGACGAGTGGAGACCATCCGATCTACAACATTATTGAGATCGGCCAGAATACTGAGAAGAGTCTTGGAAACTAGAGGTTACTTGCTGTCACTAAAACTCCAGTGAAATACCATCAGCTAACGCTGATGTGAAAAACTCTAAAAGTGTAAATATAATAATAAAAACTAGGTACAACTGGTTGGGAACAGAAATTCACTGGGGATTGTGCAAGAGATTAAAATTTGACCTTGCTGACAAATGATATATACACAATCAAAATCCATTTTAAAAGAGATATACATAAAATTCTGTGACTTTGAGATACAAACGAGCCACCAAGATCTGATAAAAAAACTAGACCTAGTGTTAACAATTAAAACATCTTGTGGATCTTGTAGTAACAGAAAACCACTGAATAGAAATAAAAGAAAGCAAAGTGATACAGAAATACTTAAATCATGTCAGAGAGCTGAAAAAGCCATGGAAGGTGACAGTGATATCAGTTGTACTCGGAGCCCTTGGGACGGTCTCCAAAGGCCTGGAAAAGATTGCCCAGTCAGCTGGGGCTGTAGAATACACTGACTGCACCTCTGCAGAGGGGTAAGACCCCCCCCAACGAGTGTCCTGGATATGACAGTAAACAATCTGATGGTGAGGTTCCAGCAGTGCTGGTGCTTTGGGGAATGCGGAGTACCCCTTCATTGCCATCGCTCGCAGGTCCCCTCTGGCCCCGGAGTGGTAGCACCTGATAGGACCCTATCTATGGGTTAAATAGAACTAACAGCATACTTATGCTAAAATGAATAGAGTAAACTGAATAGCTTGAAATAGAAACGTTTTTGACAATTAAACCGTACTTACACTTAAACTGCGTGCTTATGCTTAACTGAATTATTTGAAATAGAACTGTTTTTCGACATTAAAACTGTATTTATAGTTAACTGAATTATTACATATAACTGCTTGAATAGTTTGAAATGGAAATGTTTTGACAATTAAACTGTGTACTTATGCTAAACTGAACTGTTTTCAATAGAACAGATTATTTACATAAAAATGGATTTGGCGTTAAATAACCTATATAGGTTGATATGCCATAAAACCAAACCAAACCAAACCTGGAAAAGAGACTAGAGGAATGGGAGATCAGTGAAAGACTTGTAACCATACAGATCACAGCATTGGCAAGAATACTGAGTAGAGTCCGGGAGACCAGAGGAGGCTTGCTGCCAATATTCGCAAAAGATAAAATTATTATATTTCTTGGAGATTTCAACATAAAAACAGAGCAACCAACCAAGGGAAGAAGACCGAACCGAGTTTTAATTAACAAATAGAAAAGAAAATGTCAGCTATTGAATTTTACTGTTCCAGCAATTAAGCGAAAAATAAAACAAACACCAGGACCTAGCTAGAGAGCTGAAAAAATTGTGAAACAGGGAGGTGACAGTCGTAGTTGGAACGCTTGGAACAGTCTCCTATAATCCGAAAAAGAGATTGGGGAACTAGAGATTAGAAGACTCAAGATCACCCAGACTGTTGCTCTACAATGATCAGTGATAATACTTACGAGAATCCTTGAGAGCTGAGGAAACTTGATGTCCCCCGGGATTCAGTGAAAACCATCAGTTACGACTGGTTTTGTTTTGTTTAATGGCATATCAACTTTCTTGGGTTATTTAATCCCAAATCCATTCTAGAAGGACTGAAGTGGTACTATTTAACACGTGGGAGGATAAGGGGGTTCATACCGTTCCAAAAGGGTATTTTTCTGAAAGTGAACGTAATAGCACAACTAGGGTTCGAACTCGCTTACTACGATTCTGCTCTCCAGCGCTTTAACCATTACACTTGTTACTACTGGTTACTACTAAAAACTAACAAAGAATAATGTGTGATGACATCTTTGAAAAAAATACTTAACGATAATAAACATGAAATTAATGTTTATTAAATATCAATCAATCTAGAAAATTAATAATAATGATAATAACCAAACTCGGCCAGACAACCAGACCTAGTAATTGTCAACAAAGAAAAAGAGAACCTGCCGAATTGTAGACTTTGCCGTGACGGTGGACCACAAAATAAAAATAAAATAAAGTGAAAAGAGAGATAAGTACACAGAACTTGCAAGAGGACAAAAACTATGGAACATGAAGGTAACGGTGATGCCAATTGTAATTGGTGCACTCGGAACAATCAACAAAAGGGGGAAGTAAAAACTGTCCAGACAACAGCATTATTAAGATCGGCCAGAATAGTGAGAAGAATTCTGGAGACTTGAGTTGACTCAAATTCCAGTGAAAGACTATCAGCTAACGTTGATGTAAAAATCTAAGGTGTAAGGATATACTTCAATGAAAAACATGTAGGTGACAGGGATTTCACTGAAACTTCCTGGTTTTCGGACTTCAGTAAATGCTACTAGTTATCATATTTACCAACCCCTCCGCTCGGGCAGGATATGACACAATGTCAATTTTTAAGCGGAGTTTAACAGGTTTGAATTCAGAGTTTTCCTTCTCCTACTATTTACCCATAGTTGGAGGGAGAATAATTGGACTCATACCTTTCCCAAGGTAGATTAGTGCTTTGTGAAATGCAATCAGTATCGTCCAGGATTTGAACTCGTGTCGCCGTGTCCATTTCCTACGACGATAACAATCACACCACGGGCACCTCTACAATGCTACGAGTTATAACGGGTGTCAAAGACTTCGTTGATAATAATCATAATCATAATATTCCCAAAACCTGGAAAAGAGATTAGGAAAATTTGGCATTTGAGGAAGAATTGAGACCATCTAGATTACAACACTGTTAAGATCAGCTAGGATACCGAAAAGGGTCTTCGAGACTTGAAGAGACTTGCTGTCACTGTGACGTTCGTGAAAAACTTGCATGGAATAAAAATAACAATATATGTATTCACACGTAGGACTTGATACGGGGTCATTTTATATGCGTAGTTTAACAGGTTTGAGTTTTCCTTCTCCTTGATTTCTCCAGGGTTAAAGATCCCAATCTGCCTTTCTATTTACTCGTAGCTGAAGAGAGAATAGTTGAATGCATACCATTCCTAAGGCTATTAGCAGTATGTGAAATAAAAACAGCCTCGTCCAGGGTTGAAACTCGAGTCGTAGCGTCTCTTTATTACGATGATGATCATTACTCTACAAGCGCTTCTAATAATAATAATAATAATAAGAGAATTTGTAAAATTGTCAACTTTGCTGTTCCGGCTGACCACAGAATAAAATCGAAAGAAAGTGAAAAGAAGGATAAGTACCTCGACCTTGCTTGGGAATTGAAAAAAAAACTATGGAACTTGAAGATGACGATTATACCAATCGTGATTGGTGCTTTTGGCACAGTAACTAAAAGATTATTAAAGGGATTTGAGGACTTGGAAGTTGGCGGACGAGTGGAGACCATCCAAACTACAGCATTATTGAGAAGGGCCAGAATACTGAGAAAAGTCTTGGAGATTTGCTGTCGCTCAAACTCCAGTGAAAGACCATCAGCGTTAGCTGATGTGAAAAACTCTAATGAATAATAATAATAATAATAATAATAATAATAAGAAGAATTATGTAAATCATTATTCACTTCCTATGTAACTGTCAATAATTCTGTCTGCCAGTCTGTCAGTCTCTCTTTCCATATATATATATATATATATATATATATATATATATATATATATATCAGTAAGTCATCTGAAGAGACGAAGATAATATTCTTCGCCGAAATAAGTTTATAATGACAATTTAACCAGGTGTGAGTTTTCTTCCAGTTATATATATATATATATATATATATATGTATAACTGGAAGAAAACACACACACACACACACACATATACATATATATATAACTCAGAAAAGAGGTGTCGTTGAGCATTAAAACCGAGTATACATTTTAATATGTTTATAATGAGGAAAAGTACAAAGTCTAGATTTTAATTTTTACTGATTAAATGATATAGTTGAATAATTATAATTCAATCGACTTGTGGAACTCTTCGCAGTTCTTCATTAATAAATACAAAAAGATCCAGCATGTTTGAATGTCACTCAGATTCTATAGGTGAAATTTGTATTTAATGCTTTTTCGAAAATTATTGTTTTGTAATTTTTTATTGATTGAAAAAATAAAAAAAGATCTTAATATTTTTGAGAACAAAAAGAAAAAAAATCCTGAAAATGATTCGAACGAATGGGTACTTTTTGAAATACTATTTTAAATGTAGACCAAATACGAAAACATTTATATTTTTAATGCCTAGCCCTGTCTGGTGGGAGACGGTGGCAAATACATATTTTTATTCTTTTTATTGTCAGAAAATATTTTTAATTCTTATCTTCTTTTTATAGTAAGTAAAGTAAAATTGGCGATCTTACTCGAGGGCGACCCAAACTTCTCTTTTCAATAGCTACAACATCAAGGTGTAGTGTAGGACTTTTCTCCTTTCACTGGATTGTTCCACTTTACCCTTGATCCATACCTTATTGTGCTAGGTACTAAGCAAGGCGGCGTCAAATATCATTTTTTGAGTCTTTGGTATGACTCGACCTGGGATTGGACCCCAGTTTCCCGGGCCATTGACGAACATTTTTACTTATTCGGCCAATGCTTAGTTATAGTACCTACCTGTAATGTTAGATTTTAGAAGGTGAAAAACAAAAATAAACAAAGATTAAACAAAAGTATTGTTTATCGATAACACAAAAATTGTTTTTTTTAAACGAATACTTTTCATATTTCTCAGATGAAAATATTTTAATTTTTAATCAGTGAAATTTAAAAACTTTTAAAAAGCAATAAGTAGATAATAGAACAAATGAATATTATTCATTTAAATTAATACACAAAATGTTTTACTTAAAAGTGAAGATAAATTTTAACTTTTAGCTTCTTTAATTTTTCCTTGTTTGATGAGGGGTGGGGGTAAAAGGAAAATTTAAATTAAACGAATACATTTTTTATCACTGTAACTTAACGGGCAAGTAAAGGCTGATTTTAATTTTTTGTCATATTCAAAAAAAAAAAAAAAAGATTTTAGAAAAATTAAACTATGAAACTGTTTCAAATCACTCACGAGAATAGGTTAAACATTTTTAGATGTAAAAAAAAAGAATGTAAAAAAAATTCTTTGATTATTCCATTGTTAAATTTTTAGAGGATAAATAAAAATTTGAATTAAAACTGTGCTGCTTTTTCGAAAATTATTCATTCAAATACTGTTCGGTAATCGAGCCCAAGTTGTGAAAAATAAGAATTTATTATAGAAAAAAAAAAAAAAAAATGAAGACGTTTTAAACTTTTCACCCGTATTGAGTTACATATTTTTTTTATTATCTTAAATATAAACTAAAAAAGAATAAAAAAAAACAACTTATAAAATAAAAGGATACATTTCATTTGAATTAACAGGCGAAATTATTCAACTACAAATAAGGACACATTTTAAAAAAAATTTCCACCCCTCAATCTCGTCTTTCTATCTTCCTGATTGGTGCTCCTAAAATTGTATTTGTCCGGTCATTGACCAAGTACTTCTGCTAGTATATATATATATATATATATAACGCCCAACTTTTTTTATTATACAAATTTTCCCCTAGGTTATTGTATTTTGCATTTTTAAATATCCATCGTTGACTTAACATCGCTAATATCACTCCTCATGGACCTGATGATGGTTCAGTAGAACCGAAACGTTATAGTGTCGACTTCTTAATAAATCTCTCCTTCCACTAGTTATCAATTTTTCCACACACACACACACACACACACACACACACACACACACACACACACACATATATATATATATATATATATATATATATATATGAATGCAAGTTAGTATAAGGATATAAATAATTGAATTTAGCATTGGTATATTTATGCATCCGGAGGGCACCTCGGGTAGTGTAATTGTTAGCAAGCTTACACTAGCGAACCTACAAGAGTGAGTTCGAGTCTCATTGGTTGCCCTGTTCATTCAGCCTTGTGTCACATCTAAGCAAAACGTTTAGTAAATTGTTATCTACATATCAGTATCTATATTAAAATTATACTTTTTTCTTTTCAATCATGCTAACAGTTCTGTTCAAATATATGTGCACAGAAACACACACACATTCAACTAGATATGTATGTGTTTGTTTGTCTCTGTGTATCTATATGTATGTGTGTGTGTTTGTGTGAAGAGCGAGCGAGCGAGCGAGAGAGAGAGAGAGAGAGAGACATGCAAATGTACTTATTTATATAGATGCATATATAGATATTTACAAAGCTTAACTTATATATGACACAAAGACAGAAGTATAGGGCACTCTGTGAGACTCAGACTCACAAACAATACTCTGCAAACCTAGCCTGCAAACCATTACACAATGTGAAGTGTCGCTACATGCAAATTTACACATATATGAACACACGCGTAAAAATGCATACGCATAGTTTCATTCATATATGTAAGTTGACGTCCTTATTCTGAGAGGCAGGCAGCATAAGATTTTACGCTGATTTGTCCTCAAAAATTTGAAAAAAAAAAAAAAAAGAAAAAGAAAAATGAAATAAATAATAAAAATAAATAAAATTGATTGTGTAAAAGTATTGAGAAAATAAAAATAAAATTAGATTTACTTTTCAAATTAAATTACAATATTAAAAATAAATGTGTTTAATCAGATTTGAACCCAGATTTTCCGAAATCTCTAAAAAGCTCATTGGTTTTCTCAATACCTTTTTTTCATTTGAGTGGTGAATACCAGTGGGACGGGGTAAGTTATCCTAGTGTTTTGGCTACTGTGTTGAACTGGGATAGCATAGTAAGCGTGTTCGAACTTCTGTAGCGCGATTACGTTTATTTTCGGACAAACATCCTTGAGAAAAGTATGACCACCCCTTTATCCCTGCCCCAGCTTTGGGTTAAATGGTACCACTACTTTTCTTCTACAAGAGTGGCTTTGGCATTAAATAACCCATGAAGGTTGGTATGTTATTAGATAAAGAAACGGAACCAAACCAGTGGAACGGCACATATCTGAAAAATTGTCAGAATTTCGTTATGATTTAAAAAAATTTTTTTTTTTATTAAATGTTTTTGGTTTCTCAATTTGGCAATGCAAAAAGAAAATGTTATACAAGTAAAATGCATTTATGATTATCAAACATTGGTTTGGTTAGTGGCATATCAACCTTTGTAGGTTATTTAATGCCAAAGCCATTCTCCCAGAAGAACAGTAGTGGTACTATTTAACCCAAAGCTGGGAGGATAAGGGGGGTTCATATGCCCGAAAGTGCACGTAATAGCGCGACTGGAGTTCGAACTCGCTTATTACGATTTCGCAGTCCATCGCTTTAACCATTACACCACGAAGACACCCACCCCGTCTATTTTGAAGATATTCCGATAAAAATGACAGAAAGAAGAAAGTCATCAAAATGATTTTTTGAAATTTTGTGACAGCGGAAACATTTTCTAAGAAAAAAACAAAACAAAAAAACTTTTAGTGACTTTTGCTTAATTGGGTTTATTTACGGGTAATAAGATAAAATGAATCGGTTTTGGGGTTAGATAAGCTGAAATATATTTGGACACAACACCAAGAGGTGATGGTTAACGAATTATTCTAAATTATTGTTCCTGGGTATTGAGTTGGTTCCTCATTGAGTTCACTTGGCTTGGAAATACTTAAAGAAAGCTGAAAGTTTATGGAACAATTTGAGACACACACAACACAGTATTTAGACACACACACACACACACACACACACACACACACACACACATGTATAAGCATGTCCAGTGGTCAAAGTAGTTGAATTTTTAAACGAAAAGGTAGAAATCGACATACTTTTTATTGTGATTCCCAAGTCGGAAATGTAGATCTTTCCATTACTTGCTTGATTGGCGCAACACTATCTTTCATATTTAAACGTCTTATTCTTATGCCAGTCAATTAATGTTCATTCACATCTAATAAGCTTTAGTCTAGTACAATACAACATTCAGTAGGAGTCGAACTCAGAAAGAATGATTTGCGAGCCTTGCTCGCTAACAATCATATCCTTCGAAGCGCCCCTTACCATAGTTTATTTTTGCACAAAGCCAGAAGCATTGGTCACCCAGTGAGAATCGAACTTATTAACAATGATCGGCAAGCTTAGATCGTTAACCATTATACCTCACGAGATGCCCTAACTAAAATCTGTTTATGTACGTATGATTTCTCTAGGTACATAAATTAGTCTGTTTTGAATATTTCTGTTTTTTGTCAACTGGAACCTTCTTGTTTGGATATAATCTCATCTTAAAAAAAAAAAAAACACTGGGAAATGCTTACGTCATTCTGTTAGGAAGAAGTTTGTTGGGGGTCTGCTTCAGAAAGGCGTTATCATGAGCAACTTAATTATCAACCCGCATGTGTATACACATGTACCAGCTAATTTATACATTCATAGACACACAGGAAGAATTGGAGATCAGAATAAGAATCAAGACAATACCTTATTTTAATCGAAAGAAAATAGGAACATGGGGAATAATAATAAAAATATTCATATAAATGA
>CAUZXS010003574.1:22500-35479 GCA_963585895.1 Sepioteuthis lessoniana
ATATTGCTATGATTTTGTTACTCATTGAATTTTCACACCGGTTATATCTGGAAGTTTTGGCTGGAGATCAAGTGACAGCAAGTTTCTTCTCTTGCTTCTCTCATTCACAACTTTTGTCAACTCAACACTTCTGCTGGGGTCTAAAAAGTCTAAACGCTCGTGCTTTTCTACCTTAATTTTACTCTTAGCTGTGTTTTCACACCATTACAAGATGGTGGCCTTCACTGGAGTCTACGTGACAGCAAGTCTCCTTATTTCTCTTGTATTCTTCTCCGTGTTCACCTCTACTGTAGTCTGGGTGGTCTCAGCTCTTCTTCGGGTATCCATTTTCCTCAGTCTTTTTTTTTTCCAGGTTTCTTTGGGATTATTCCCAGGGGCTCGATCTTTATTATTTTCCCCTTTGTGAGTTTTTCACACCAGTTTAAACTAGAGTCTGAGTAACCGCAAGTTTCTTCAGATCTCCAGGATTCTCTCAATATTCTGGACGTTCTAATTCCTTCAAGCTTTTCGGAATCGTTCTACAATTGATATCATCATCACCCTCGTATTCTACAGTATTTTAGCTCGCTGGCCAGGTTCAAGTATTTGAAGATCTTTTCGCTTTCTTTTATGATTAAACGGTTTTCGGTGGAACGACAAAATTCTTCTTGATGTCAAGTTTTCTATTTTTTTGTTAGTTGATACTCGGCCAGACTATTATTATTATTATTATTATTATTATTATTATTTACTCATTAGAGTTTTCACATCAGCGTTAGCAGATGGTTTTTGACTGGAGTCTGAGTGACAGCAAGTCTCCTCAAGTCTCCAGGACTCTTCTCAGTATTCTGGCCGTTCTCAATAATGTAGTAGTGTGGATGGTCTCCATTCGGGCCACCAAATCCCAAGTCCTCCAGTCCCTTTAGTAATCCTTTAGTTACTGTTCCAAATGCACCAATTATTATTATTATTATTATTATTATTATTATTATTATTATTATTATTATATCAAACTTAATTTAATACGTCACAAGGCCACAAGTGTGAGCACCCAGCAAGGATCGAACTCATGCCGCTAGTTTAGGATTTGTGAGATCTTTTTTATAAACACTCATTTTACTCTTTCTTATTCCACCGTTTGGTTCATATTTGTTGATTTTAAAACCTCGAGGTATGAAAGTCATCTATTGAATTACCAATCAAAAGATTAATTACTATTCTCATAATTGAACCATTTCTGGTTGCGAGACAACGTCGCAAATATAATATGAACGACGTTATATTTGCGACGTTGTCTCGCAACTAGAAATGGTTCAATTATGAGAATAGTAATTAATCTTTTGATTGGTCAAAAGTAAACTTGAATATTGAAAATACATGTAAATTTTAATATCTTTTTTTTTTTTTCGACTATTTTCTTAAGGTTACCGATTACGGTTTTCGAAAAAAGAACCCCGACAGAATAGAAAAATTAATGACTATTGCTAATCGAAAGGATAAAAAAAGATATTCGCTTAACTGGATAGTGTCTCTTTTCGAAATCGGGTTTCTTTCCCATACAAGTGATTGTTATTATTGTTTTCAGTTTCTTTTATGGTAATCCAAATTACAAACGAGGATCCGTTTTCGGAAAAAAAGTATTAAAAAATCACTGATCGAATATTCACTAAACAATGGCTTGCTTGCTAATTAAGCAGACACCCTAAAAATATTAAAAGAATTTTCTAAACTATGATGGTGCCTAAGTGGTTACCCATTTAATCGTGACCAGACTTATAACTGCTTAACTTCGATGTTCTAGGAGGGAACCGTTGCTTTCAGTGAGACTTGACCATTAGTCTACAATTCTCTCTCTCTCTCTCTCTCTCTCTCTCTCACACACACACTCATACGTAATAAATATTATTTTGATATAATGTATTATATATGTAATGAATTTCTATCTATATATACATGTACATATCTCTCTATCTATCTATCTATTTATATATATATGTATATATATACATATACAAACATATGTATAAAACACATTTACTCATGTATATGCATATATATACATCTATCTATCTATCTATCTATCTATCTATCAGCATTATTTAATCTATCAATCTATCTATCAATCTTCATCTCTCTCAGTCTATCTATCTATCTATCTATCTTCATCTCTCTCGGTCTATCTATCTATCTATCTATCTATCTATCACCATTATTTAATCTATCTATCATTGCTTTTGCTCAATATTTACAATATTTTGCTTTATCTGGAATTAACTTCAAGACATGACCATAAAATGAGTAAAAAATTGAAAAAGCAAATAAAGGTTCGTAAAATAGTATATATATATATATATATATATATATATATATATATACACGCTTGTATGTATATATATATATATATATATATATATATATATATATATATATATATATATATATATATATATATATATATATATATATATACGGAAGCGAGTCACCGTAGGATTTTCGCTAACGTCTAGACTGGTGGGACATCTGTTTAAACGAATTCGAACTCCAGTCGTGCTGTTGCGTTCACTTTTGGATTGATGCCCTTGGGAAAGAGTATTAACCTCCTCATCCACTAGGTATGGGTTAAATAATTCCACTTCAGTCCTTCTACGAGGATGGATTTAGCATTAAATACCCCACGAAGGTACATATTAAACAACGAAACCAAACAACCCCTCCCCACACACAGACACACAGACACAGACACAGACACACACACACACACACATATATATATATATATATATATATATATATATATATATATATATATATAAGGAGAAATAGTAGATTTTGGTAAATCTGACAAGATGAAAAAATTGGTGGAAAAGTGGATAAACCAAACACTGACAACGGATTTAGCTATGATATTTTGTCTTTATTTAAAGTCTGGGGAATTTAAAAAAAAAAGACGGAATATCATTATCAAATCCGTTGTCAGTGTCTGGTTTATCCACATTTCCACTTACTTTTCTCATATATATATATATATATATATATATAGATATATATATATATGACATTACCTTATACAAATATTGATATTATTAACAAAAATATGGTATTTAATGCTTTTTTTAGAAATACATTCACACACTTACTATATTGTATATATATATATACATATATATATATATGTGTGTGTGTGTGTGTGTGTGTGTGTGTGTGTGTGTGTGTGTCTGTTTACTTATTAATTAGTTTTGTCCATATTTAAAATAGGAATTAATTTTGTATCTAGTGATTAATTTTTGAAAAATCGGATGAAAAGAACATATTCGCAAACTCCAGTTTTCTGTTTTGCATGTAAACCAGAGAATATTTCCAGTTTTACATATTAAAAGATGCAAGAAAAAA
The DNA here is from genome assembly GCA_963585895.1 of Sepioteuthis lessoniana. NCBI lineage: Eukaryota > Metazoa > Mollusca > Cephalopoda > Myopsida > Loliginidae > Sepioteuthis > Sepioteuthis lessoniana. Next base: position 25,870 of record CAUZXS010003574.1, read on the forward strand.
ATTTTGTAGGTAAAAACGATTTTCTCGTTTAAACAACGTAGAAAATTTCATGCTACTAAACTGACATAAAAAAAGGTGAAAAAAAAAAAAAAGAAAAGCAGAAAGAACAAAGAAAACTAAAGCAAAAAAAAAAAAAAACAAAACAAAAAACAAAGCCAAAAAAAAAAAACGAAAAGAGAAAAAACAAAATCAAAAATAAAGAAAAAACAAAAAAAACAAACAAAAGACAAGCAAACAGACAAAAAAAACAACAAATCTGCTTGGGTGTAAAAATTATTTAACATCCGTAGTTAACAGGGTCTGTGCCGTATACAAACATGTCGGCTGTTGAGAAATAAAGACAGAGACAAAATAAATAAATAAATAAATAAGTCGTGAAAGAAAGAAAGAAAGAAAGTTTGGTTTGGTCAGGTTTTATGCATATCAACCATTATTGCCAAACTTATTTTATAAATATATATTGAATATATAATTTCTAAACAAATTTTTCTTGTAATATTTTTTAACGAACCTGAGCCCATTTTTTTCATACAGTTAAATGGTTTCACTTATTTCTATCTGACATGAATAATTTTATTTACTATAAATCATTTGTTTGCAAATTGTTCAATGTTTTCAAGTATTGCTATGTACCACTAACAATTCAATTAAACATCAGTCATTTGTTTACACACAGTTAAAAAAAAAGTATAAAAAAAAGTTTTATTTCAAATAACACAGTTTAGCATAAGTACACAGTTTAAATGTCAAACTGTTCTGTTTTACCGAGAGATAGGACCCTATCAAGTGCTATCACTCAAGGTCAGAGTGGAACTGGGAGCGATGGCAATAAAGGGGTACTCCGCATTCCCCAAAAGTCCAGCATTACTGAAGCCTCACCATCAGGTTGCTTAGAGTCATATCAGGACACTTGTTGGGGAGGGGTCTTACCCTTCTGCAGAGATGAAGTCGGTGTATTTCTGTTGTCCCAACTGACTGGGCCAAAGAAAGGAAGTAAAAGAAAAAACATTTCTCAATAATGTCTATAATTATTTAAGCAAATTACACAATCCAGAAACACACAAAAAAAAAAAAAAAAAGAAAAAGAATTTGAGCCTTGGGCTAAATGGGTAGAGTGTTCGCAAATGGACAAGGAGACCAGGGTTCAATCCCAGGTCGCGTCATACCAAAGACTTTAAAAATGGTGCTAGATACCTCCTTGCTTAACACTCGGCAATATAAGGTACGTATCAAGGGTAAAGTGGAGCAATCTAGGGAAAGGAGTAGCGCCCTCTCCTACACCTCGGTGTAGTAGCTATTGAAAAGGGAGCCTTCGGGTCGCCCTCGACTACGGTCACCAACTTTACTTTTTTACATCTCGTAAGGATGTTTGGAATCAATTTTAATTTCCCACGTAAAACAAAAATATCCTTAAAAAAATAGATCACTACATAGTTTTAACATTGGCTAATTACCGAAAATATGTTGTTTAATGTTTATTTTTTCTTCTAGAAACACGCTCATACACACATAAAATATATATATATATATATATATATATATATATATATACGTTAGAGTGATCGCCAATGGCCCCGGAAACTGGGGTTCAGTCTCAGGTCGAGTCATACCAGAGACTCAAAAATGGTACTCGATACCTCCTTGCTTAATACTCAGCATTATAAGGTACGTATCAAGGGTAAAGTGGAATAATCCAGGTAAAGTAGTAGCGCTCACCCCTACACCTCACTGTAGTAGATTTTGAAAAGAGAGCTTTCGGGTCGCTCTCGACTACGGTTGCCAAGTTTTCTTTTATTTCTAGGAAGAATTTTCTCTTTTAAACATATTTAATTAAATAAGACAGACACTTCCCGTCAGTCTACAATATAAGTGATTCATTCAAGTCTTCGTATAAGTCGCTTGATTTTTGGATGGAATGAATTTAAGACGGCGCCGTATTTTTCCCAACAACTTAATCTAACATATATATATATATATATATATATATGTACATATTTTACACACACACACACACACACACACACACACACACACATATATATATATATATATCTGTGTGTGTGTGTGTAGTTAGTTAGGCACCTGCCGTCCATTTAAGCATGTCTCATTAAATAATAAAGACAAATTTCGTCTGTATCGTTTATCTAAGATCCTTTCAAGTTTTCTGATAAGTGTCTTAGTTTTAGGTTGGAATTGGTAGATGAATTTCCCAAAATTGTCCTGAGCGCTTTAAGACCCTTCATAGACCATCATCATATTTTAAAATAGCGTTCCCTTTTTAGTCACCCTGTTTTATCCAACTCTGCGTTCCCATATATTTGTTATAATATAAACTTTCGAAAACTTTCAAAACTTAAAAAAAAAAGCAAACCCACCTTACACAAGCAAGCAACCCCTGATGATGGCCTATGAAGGGTCCGAAAGCGCTCGGGAAAATTTTAGGAAATTCATCTACTAATTCCAACCAGAAACTAAGACATCACAAAACTTGAAAGGGTTTTAAATGAATTATACAGACAAAATTTGTCTTTATTTTATATATATATATATATATATATATATATATATATATATATATATATATATTCTACCGAAAGAAATATAAAACAAATGAATTAACAAAGTTGGATAAAAGCTAATTGCTAATTATCCAGGAGACGACCTTTAAAAAATATAAAAGAAAAGACAATATCTGTCTATATTTCTGAAATGAGATATGATTATTCTCTGCTCATTGCTATTCTCATCAAATGACACCTGGAAGTTGTAAGTTTAATTCCTGGTCCTGGTGTCAATAGTTTTGTTAAGACAAAAAATATTTGATGCTAGATACCTCGAAGGCATGGACACATAAATTAGAACAGCCTATTCTCGTGATTTGAATGAAGGGTTAAGTTTGAAATTTTCCGATGGTTATCTAAAACGACAACAGACATCAGAAAAAAGCCAAAGAGTAAAGTAATTATAGCAATCCAGGTGAGTATAGCAGTCCGCAATTCACATATAAACGAAAAGACCTTTTAAAGGTCTCAAAGGGAATGTCATGAAACGAAGCGAATTGTTTCTTTTTTCAATAATGAATATAGTAATAAAATCTGAAAAAGTGATGACATGCAAAAGGTTTTTAACTGTATGATTTATTTTTTTAAAAATTATTTCTTATTTGTGATTCAATAATACAGAAAAGACTGCATATTATAAATTTCTTGAAGATGAAAAAAAATATAGCGAAGAATAAGGTTGGATTTCGTGGGATTAGTTTGAATTATTTGAGTAATTCTAAAGTCGAAGTCTTCAAAGAAGATCTAGCATTTCCGCGGTTTTAAAGTATTTTTGAAGAATAAAAATTATTCGGAATAAACTTTCTTTAAATATTTTGAACTGTTGAGAGAATAACAGAAAGCAAGGATCGGTCTTGATAAAAATGAATAAATAAATAAATACCCCCACCCTCGCCAAAGAAAGCAAATGACTTCATATACCTTATCAAGCGTTTGAGTGTTTCATATTTCCTAACACGTTGACCACACACAGACACACATTTATGTATTTATATACCTATACACAAACTCATATGTATGTATATATATTTTAATAATGTTCTTTGTTAGTTTATAAATAAATAGGGTTCAATATCATTGATAGGGCATATATATTCTAATTAGGATTGCGTAGACAGAGTCAACTATCCGATAAGCGCATAGGCGAGGAACTGACAGTTACCAAGCATCGTTAATCTTAAGTCTATGGTACTCTAGTATAAATAAATAAAGATATATAGATATATATTTATTATATATATATATCGTTATTTACAAAGTTGAAGTTTGTTGTGTCACGAGGCTAGAAATATGGAACGCCTAATGAGCATCGAATTCACTCACTATATATATATATATATAGTCATCCACAGACAGATCTGTTTCGTTCTATCAGAACTCATCAGTGTGGCTAGACAGTAGCTTCCCGTAGCTGGGATCGAAACCCTGGTTGACTCAAACGTCAAGCCAAAGCTTCTAACCATTCAGCCACGAGGAGCCATTATATATATATATATATATATATATATATATATATATATATATATATATATATATATATATATATATATATATATATATATATATATATATATATATATATATATATATATATATATATATATATATATATATATATATATATATATATATATATATATATATATATATATATATATATATATATATATATATTATATATATATATATATATATATATATATATATATATATATATATATATATATATATATATATATATATATATATATATATATATATGTATATATATATATATATATATATATATATATATATATATATATATATATATATATATATATATATATATGTATATATATATATATATATATATATATATATATATATATATATATATATATATGTATATATATATGTATATATATATATATATATATATATATATATATATATATATATATATATATATATATATATATATATATATATGTATATATATATATATATATATATATATGTATATATATATATATATATATATATATGTATATATATATATATATATATATATATATATATATGTATATATATATATATATGTATATATATATATATGTATATATATATATATATATATATATATATATATGTATATATATATATATATATATATATATATATATATGTATATATATATATATGTATATATATATATATATATATATATATATATGTATATATATAATATATGTATATATATATATATATATATATGTATATATATATATATGTATATATATATATATATATATATGTATATATATATATATATATATATATATATATGTATATATATATATGTATATATATATATATATATATGTATATATATATATATATATATATGTATATGTATATATATATATATATATATATATATATATATATGTATATATATATATATATATATATATATATATGTATATATATATATATATATATATATATATATATGTATATATATATATATATGTATATATATATATATATATATATATATATATGTATATATATATATATATGTATATATATATATATATATATATATGTATATATATATATATATATGTATATATATATATATATATATATACATATATATATATATATATATATATATATATACATATATATATATATATATATATATATATATATACATATATATATATATATATATATATATATATATGTATATATATATATATATATATATATATATGTATATATGTATATGTATATATATATATATATATATATATATATATGTATATATATATATATATATATGTATATATATATATATGTATATATATATATATATATATATATATGTATATATATATATATATATATATATATATATGTATATATATATATATATATATATATATGTATATATATGTATATATATATATGTATATATATATATATATATATGTATATATATATATATATATATATATGTATATATATATATATATATATATGTATATATATATATATATATATATATATATATGTATATATATATATGTATATATATATATATATATATATATATATGTATATATATATATATATATATATATGTATATATATATATATGTATATATATATATATATATATATATATATATGTATATATATATATATATGTATATATATATATATATATATATATACCCTGGTTGACTCAAATCCTGTAATCTTACCCTGATAAATTTAAGTTCTACAAAACCTATTGCATTGTTTAAACAAAAAGATTTCGGCTTTACCTGAAAAGAGGGCTGTTCTAACCACCCGGAATCTTCCTGTTAAGAAAAAAAAATCCTTGCTGATTTGTGTTGTGTTGGAAGAAATTTACTCAGTACAGAGTTATCATGAGTAAAGTTATTTCTTTTTTATCCGGGCAAAATTGGATATTCCTGCGAGACATAACTTCGGCACGAAGTCCTATTGATAGAGCATCCAATGAGAAATGGATTCACTAACAATGGCTTGCAAGACAACACCACAAACTGTTTATATAATACAGTAGGTTTTGTAGAACTCACTTAAATTTATCAGGGTATAATTACAGAAAAAACTTTGAATGTAAATCTATCTTTATATATTTATATATATATATATATATATATATATATAATTTACTCAGCTTACTTTGTTGTGACACGTGGTCACCAATTATAAAAGAAAAAGGGTTGGTTGGTTGGTTGGTTGGGTTTTATGGCACGTCAACCTTTGTAGGTTATTTAATGTCAAATCCATTTTTATACAAATTATCACTTCTATTTCAAACAATTCAGTTTAGCATGAGTACACAGTCTAATTGTCACAATAATTTCTCTTTCAAGCTATTCAGTTTATTCACACAGTTCTAATTCAGACACTTCAGTTTAGTATTGGTATAGCTTTTTTTACACACACAGTTAAATATAAAAATTGCTCTATATCAAACAATTTAGTTTAATGTAAGTACAGTTTCAATGTCAAAAACAGTTCCATTTCTATTGCACGTTTAGTCAAATAGTTCTAATTCAAACATTTCAGTTTAGCATAAGTATGTAGTTTAGTTCTATTTAACACATAGATCGGGCCCTATCAGGTGCTACCATTCAGAGCCAGAGTGGACCTGGGAGCAATGGCAATGAAGGGGTGCTCCACATTCCCCAAAGGCCAAGCATTACTGGAACCTCATAATCAGATTGTTGAGTGTCATATCCAGGACACTCATTAGGGGAGAGCGCTTACCCCTCAGCTGAGGTGTAGTCGGTACATTCTACTGCCCCAGTCTACTGGACAAAAGAAATATGGTTAAGATTATTTTTCAAATTTTTTTTTGTATTTGTTTTAAAATATCTTATACTTTTATGTTCGTATTTACCCAATTCGTTCATTACGGGCCAAATCTGACGCAAGATCAATTTTTAAACCAAGAACAGTTTGCTTGAATTCAGACGTATCCTTCTTTTAAAATGGTTGCCTTACCACGGCTAAAGAAATCAGTCTGTCCGACTATTTATTTATACGTTGTTTGATGGGGAGAAAAGATGGATTTACGACTTCCATATTTCCTAACACTGATAGTTTGTATAAAAATGGATTTGACGTTAAATAACCTACAAAGGTTGACATGCCATAAAACCCAACCAAACAACCATTTTTCTTTTATAATTGATGACCACGTGTCACAACAAAGTAAGCTGAGTAAATTATATATATATATATATATATATATATATATATATATATATATATATATTAGTATTTGCCCGAGGTAAAATATATACATATAGCCATAAAACACAAATAGCCACGTCCAGGATTTGAACTAGGTTCACCGATACTCTTTCCTACCACAATCATATTTACCCAACCCCTCCGCACGGGCAGGATATGATACAAGGTCAATTTTTAAGCGGAGTTTAACAGGTTTGAATTCAGAGTTTTCCTTCTCCTAGACTAGTCGCTTCACCAAGGCTGAAGAACCTAGTCTGCCCTACTATTTACCCATAGCTGGAGGGAGAATAATTGGATTCATACCTTTCCCAAGGGTATTAGTGCTATGTGAAATGCAATCAGGCTCGTCCAGGATTTGAACTCGTGTCGTCGTGTCCACATCCTGCGACGATAACCATTACACCACGGGCACTTTCCTACCACAACAGACCATGCTGAATGTGCTTTTATGTAACGAAAGCAAGGATTTTCTCAAGTAAGGTCTAATTATTGAGGACATATTTTTTTTGTTCTTGCTGTCTTCCGTAGAACATTTATAGCTGAAGATGAGGTTTTTGGTATGTTCCAGGTTGCTTTCGATTTGATAGGCTACATTTTAAAGATTTGCTAAATATCAATCAATCATCTTTATTGGGAATCTTTTTTTAGATGAGGTTTCTTAATCTGAGTATTAATTTTATTGCAGACTTTTTGTCCTCGTCTTGGTAGAGGCGTTGAGTCTCTACGGTTCCAGGTGAGCATTGTCAGATGAGTTTCAATTCCTACCCAAGCCGGCCAGAGGGTTACTTGGTCAAAATGTAGTGCCATAGACAACAACTATGGAAGGCAGTAATTACTGGGGATACGGTTACAAGACCCAGCATTTCTATTCCAGGTCGATTGGTTTGGTTTCATTTGTTTAATGGCATATCAACCTTTTTTAAGTTATTTAATGCCAAAGCCATTCTCCTAGAAGAACAGTAGTGGTACTATTTAACCCATAGCTGGGAGGATAAGGGGGTTCATACCTTTCCCAAGGGTATTTACACGAAAGTGAACGTATGAGCACGACTGGAGTACTACGATTCCGCAGTCCATCGCTTTAACCATTACACCAAGAGGACACCCCCTATTCTAGGTCGAGGTTAATCACCTAGGAAAAAGAAAAGTCCACCGAAAAACTGACCTTGTGACGAATTCTGCGCTTGAAGGATGGTTGGGTTGGTTTGTTTGTTGGCTGATAATAAGTCTAACGTAAAGTTGGGAGGGTTTCGATCCCAGCTTCAAGCATCCTAGGTGCCTAGCCACACCGAGGAGTTGTGATATTGTGGATGACAATATATATATATATATATATATATATATATGTGTGTGTGTGTGTGTTTGTATAAGGATCATTTATTTGGGTTGATGATGACTTCCAACTAATATGATGATTTATTTGTTATAATTATTTCATTTCTCACATTTAAAAAAAATGTAATTTTCATAGAATGAGTTTGCATTCAAAATTTTGAAGTCGAAACGCGTTGGCATAAAAATAAACAAAACAAACAAACAATAAACAAATAATTAAAACTACATTTTTTGTTCGTTTCCTTTGTTTTCAATGTAAATTCTGTCTGATTCATTTAATTTCTCCCCCCTCTTTCTCTCTCACACCCCATATTTATATATCATCATCATCATGTCATGCCGCCTGCATGGATATCCCTGACCTTCTCTCGCCACTTTTCCCTATCGTTCATCGCCTCTAGCCGGTCTTCTAGACTACATCCCGTATCTTCACATAGCTGCTGTATGTATGTTCGAGCTGGTCGTCCTGCTTTTGATCGGCCATAAGTGGGGGTCCATAGGAGTACATCACTTATGAGCTCGTCTCTGCTCCTCCAGCAGTGTCCTGCGTGCCTGGTTCGTCTAACTTGGATAATTTTCGTGATGGGAGACAGGTGGCCGTTTAGTTGGTGCTTTGTGGGGTGTTGTCGCTACGACTTGTTTAATATTGCTCGCAAGCAGCGGTCGTGTCGATACTGATATATATATATATATATATATATATATATATATATATATCCTCTCCCCATCACATCACCCTTTTTCTCTACCGCAAAATTCGGGACCTACTTCAGTCTTGTAAGATATAGGGAGTAATGAACCTTACTCTGCTACACTGGCCCATGACCCGTTGATAGTTGGGTTAGAATTCAGATGAAGAGAAAAATAGAATGAATATCTACATTTTTCTTTTTTTTTTTTTCTTTTTTTTTTTTTTTGAATAGAGACCC
>CAUZXS010003575.1:5000-35000 GCA_963585895.1 Sepioteuthis lessoniana
CATATGACTGATTGAACTTTTGCTAATTTTGGCAACCTTACATTAATTACTGTTTTGGTCTACGTATATAATTATTGTGTATAAGTAGTCATTACGAATTTTGTAGCGGTTACCCTTCTGGTCAGTATTTTATTTTTCTCGTCTTGTTTCTTTTCCACTTGGTAAGGTAGTATTCACACACACACACACACACACACACACACACACACACACACATTTATATATATATATATATATATATATATATATATAATATTTTGATATACATGTTCCAGTGATGCATTACATTCTTTTCAAAAATAGTATTAAAAACAATATTACCTATCAATTTGCGCTCGGCGACCTCTTCGTTTTAGCGGACAGTATATCTTATATATTTGCCCATAATGTTTTTATTTTCTTTTAGAACTGCTATTCCAGAAGATTTATTAACTCAAACACACTATTTTTTTTTGTATTACAGAAACGTTTCTCTTTTGAGCCGGTAAGTACAAAATGCAACAGAAATATTTCTCACATTCATTCTGTGACTTTTTAGTGCATGTAAACTAACGTAAGTGGTAATGTCTTTTTCTTTCAGATGCAATCAGTTACGATCATGAAGCCAACAGTAGTAATAGATTTTCTCTTGACACTTGACACTTGTGCCAGTTTAAAATTAGGGTGGTATTTCTGCTACACAGACATACACACGCAATATATTTATATGTTTATACATGTATATATGATAAATTATTTTCATAGAATACAATATATTTATATGTATATGCATGTATAATACCTTTCGGAAAAGTAGAATCCAATTATTCTCCCTCCAGCTATAGGTCAATAATTGGGCAGACTGGGTTTTTCAACCTTGGTTAGGCAACTCGTCTTGGAGAAGGAAAAAACTCTGAATTCAAACCAGTAAAACTCCGCTTAAAAATTGACCTTATGTCATATCCTGCCCGAACGCAGGGGTTGGTAAATATATACATGTATATATAAAAAAATTATCTTCATTGAATATAATAGTGTCAATTTGCGTCTAAAAATGGGTTCCAGAATACTTGAAAATGGAAAATATATTTGTCTTTTTTGACGAATCATTGGTTTCAAACAGAATGCTTAATCCTTTTACTCTTGTGTCATTTGTTAGGTACAATCACTAAAGGATTTAAAAATATTTCCCTCCTAGATAATAAACAAATATGAAAAACATATTTTTACCAATTAAACTATTACACAAATTTGTTTTCTTTTGCTTCTGTTTTCGAGCTTACGTAACATTTTATTATTGCTAACTTTTGTCTTTATTTCCTTGAAGGACTCATGCAACTTCGCAACATTTAAAAATTAAACTTCTTAAAATTCAAATAGATTTAACATCATTTAGCTACACCCACAAGCAAATGATTTAATTCACTTTGTCGATATTTGCACACGAAATGTATATACAAATGTAAACATTCCATCCCGTCGGATCAACATCGCTTTGTATACGAATACACGGTTGCGTCATAAGTATTAATATTTCTCTTCATAGTGGCCAACACATGAAAAAAAAAATTTAATACAAAACATATATTTCTACTTTAAAACAAAGCTATCTGCTATTTAAATGCAATAATTATTTTCTATTCAATTAAAAAGATAGAGACATATAAGAGTATTAACATATATTATCTTTTTAATCAAGAAAAGAAATTTTGTAACATTTCCTTTCAGCAAACCCTATCACTCAAGTAAATGAAAATAGATGTATTAGCTTTGTAAAAATATGTTTAATCAATTGTTACACATTATTTCTCTCTCTCTCTGGGCACCTCTGGTGGTGTAATGGTTAGCAAGCTAGACTAGTAAACCTACACGAGTGAGTTCGAGTCTCATTGGGTGCCCCATTCATTTGGCCTAGTGCTACATCGAAGCAAAGAGCTTCGTAAATTAAGTCGCCTCTGGTGGTGTAATGGTTAGCAAGCTCGACTAGCAAACGTACAGTTTGAGTCTCATTGGGTGCCCCTTTCATATGGCCTTGTGCCACATCTAAGCAAAAAGCTTTGGAAATTTCCATTATTTCTCTCTCTCTTCCTCTCTCTCTCTCTCTCTTGTTCTCTCACTCATACTATATATATATATATATATATGTGTGTGTGTGTGTGAAATAAAGTGGGTATATGATGGAGTAAAACACCAGTTTCCAATTTTGACATGTTTTATTTCTTCAAAGTTAGTGAAACGTTTGTTGAATGTTTTTTCCTGTTAGAAAAATACTATAAGCAAGAATATATATATATTTAATTGAATAAGAAAAACATTTTTTGTCTATATCGTTCTATTAAGTTCCTTTCAAGTTTCCTAATAAGTGTATTGGTTTTACTTTGAAATCGGTAGATGAATTTACCAAAATTATCCCGAGAGCCTGCGGTCCTTTCAAAGGCCATTATTAGGGGTTGTTTGCATGTGTAAAGAGTGAATTTTTATAAGGTTTTTAAAGATCTTTTTTTTTATAACATTACAAACTTACGTAAACGCAAAGTAGGATAAAACTGAAATAATGATGAGATTAAACGAATTTACAACAGAACACGATTAACAGAAATAGCAAATTATTTAGAAAAATAGAAAACTGAAAAAAAAGATAAATGTATTTCAAAACACCGTCGCTATTTTCAAAATCCATTCTATTGATTCTAGATTTTTTAATCTTTATCTGTAGGTCTTCTAAGATGTGTAGTCTTCTGGATAATTTTAGTAAATTCAGCTACAAATTTTAACTTGAAACTGAGACACTTCTCTGGAAACTTGTGATGGATCTTGATAAAAAATATTTAGAATGAATATGTTTGCATTCTTTTTCGCGAAAGCCATGGGAAGCAGCATAGTGGACGTAAAGGCACGCGGATAAACCCTCTGACGGTTCTACGCAATGCCTAACCCTAGCCTTGGCGTATGAATCCAACGGTTCAACGGCCAGGATCGATTACTTCGATCTGGAAACTACTGTTGCTCATCTATAAAGGTGGTTTCTGTTGATGAGAATAAAAACAGCCATCGAAAGATAACCATGACCTATACTAAAACCACATGTCCAAACAGCATCGCTCTTCGCTTGGGTGAAAGCGCTGGTCTCAGTGTTCGAAAAATCAGCTTCGGAGTACAAACAAAACTTACTACAATGCAAACGAATAATAAAAATATTGGCATTCAACGTTAGAACTTTAAATAAAATAGGGCACCTACCAGAGCTGACTGCATCGGCCATAGATCATAATTTAGACATAATATGCATTCAAGAACACAGATACACACATAGGGTATTAAATATCACGATTCTGGCAATGAATGAACGATAGCCAGAGCACCAGGATGGAAAAATTCTGCCATTGCCACGATAGGAGGTATAGGTATGCTTATAGGCCAACGAGACCAAAAATCACAAAATAATATACAGAAAATACAACCTAGGATGTTGGTAGCTACTTTTAATGGCAACCCCAGCGCAACAACAATCTCCTGCTACAGCCTTACGTTAGTGAAGAAACTAAACTCATCGCATTCTATGATGAGTTAGTTGTAGAGGCACAATATTATTTGTCGACTTTACCAAGGCCTTTGACTCCATTCACAGTGGAAACATGGAGCAAATTCTACTCGACTACGGCCTACTAAAAGAAACTGTCAGAGCAATAATGATGTTCTATAGAAACACTAAAGTAAAAGTCCCTTCACCGGATGGAGACAGAGACCACTTCGAAATTGAGGCAGGTGTACTGCAAAGAGACACATTAGCCCCATACCTCTTCATCATCTGTCTAGACAACGTACTTAAAACATCTATCGATAAAATCAAAGAAAACGGTTTCAAGTTCATAAAAGAAAGAAGCAGAAGGTACCCCGAAAAAACAATTACCGTCTACACTGATGACATAGGGGTTTCGATAAATGCACCAGCTCAAACCAGAACCCTGCTATATAGTCTGGAACAAGCCGCTGCTGGCATCAGCCTTCATATCAAAGCACAAAGGACAAAATATATGTGCTCTAATCAAACCGGTGACATCTCCACACTAAACGGTACTTCTCTGTAACTAGTTGACAAGATCACCTACCTAGGAAGCAATGTCTCATCAAGCGAGACAGATATCGACACGCGAATAGCAAAGGCATGGACAGGTTATGATAGTCTGTCTGTCATATGAGAGTTAGCCCTGACCGATAAAATGAAACACAGTTTCTTCCAAGCAGAGGTCATGTCGATGCTGCTATATGGATGCACTGCATAGACGCAAAATATATGTATGGAGAAAAAGCTTGCCGGCAACTACACAAGAATGCTCCGAGCAATATTGAATTAGTCCTAGGGGCAGCATCCCGCAAAGCAGCGGCCACCTTACACCCGTCACAAAAGCTATCAAAATTAGACGAATCAGACATGCAGGACCTTGCTGGAGAAGTAGGGACGAGCTCATAAGAGATGTACTCCTGTGGACCCCTTCATATGCACGAGCAAAGGCAGAACCATCAGCTCGAACCTATATACAGCTGCTCTGTACCGATACGGGATGTAGCCCTGAAGACTTCTCGAAAGTAATGGACGATAGGGAGGGGTGGCGAGAGAGGGACAGGGATATCCGTGCAGATAGCGTGACATGATGATGAGAATGGTGTTTATATTATCTTTTGAACCATGCATAAATGAAAGACTGCTGTCTAACTACACACACACTCGCAAGTGTGTGTGTGGTCGGTTTCTATTTTACGAAGAAAGAAAACCTTGTATTTCCATTTTTGGAAGCTAATACGGTATAATATTCATTCTCGTACGTAATGAGCACCAGTGACCATTGTTCAAATCGTGAAAGAGGCAGTTTGTGTTTCAAATAACGCTAATGTACCAACTTTGAGCTAATAGCTGGGTATCCTTGTTCTTTGACCGTTGTATGGCAACTGGTTTAGGAAAAAAAATGATTTCTAATCTCTAAAATTCAGCAAAGCGTTGACCTCGTTCTACTCACACTGCTCATGCAAGTGATTGATAAACCCACAAGCACACACACACACACACACACACACATATATATATATATATATATATATATTGTTGAATATGCGCATTTTTTATCGATCAGATTATTTTCTACTTTCTCAATGCATTAGATGTGTTAAATCTCGAATACCGACAATAAATCCTTGTTAAAACGAAATCTAGCTTTCACATCATAGTTATTTAACACTGAAAAAGCGGCATGATTTCAACTTAGTTTTATCTCGTCAAAGCTATCTGTATTGCGTTTCAACTCTGAGCCTTTTCTGAAGCCACTTAACTGTGAATTATAAACGTAATTACTTCTATCCAATACTAGGTAGGCAAAAATCAATCAATCTCCACCTACAGTTAATCAAAACTAATTAATTCTCAGTATATCTATATCATATTTTGAATCAAAGCAGTGCTATAGAAACCAGGATAATTAGGAATTATATAGATGTGATTTAAAGAGCTTACATGCGCATGATAATTATCTGACTCCATAAGATTTATTTTCAGTTTCTCTTTTTACATGTAGGGTCGAAAGTAAATTTCCAAATCTATTGAAATAGATGATATACTTTATACTGCAAAACGAAAATGAGATCATGAGCGAAACGATTATGAGCCTAAATATTTTTAAAAAGTATTTCTATATCTCCGTATCCCGTGCGAAGAGACTGCAAAGTAGACCGTTCCACCTTTTCTTATAGGATATTCTAAGTTGACTTCCAGAGAACGCCGAAACTGGTACTTATACCTAACTCACACACTGGCTGCAGCGATGTTCTTGGTGTATGAGACAACGAAATTCTGACCATACTCTATACTTTTGGGCATGATAAAGCTTTATCAGTGGACAATTTTCTAAAGCTTCTTAGGAAATACATGGTCAAGGACCACTAACGACTTGCTCATGGAACTGCAGGATAATATATTTGTAGAACTTGTGACAGAATAAGACCAGCTCAACAAGGTAGAAAACCACCATAAAAAAGCAGCTGCGAAAAGTGGAATTGACTTTTTTGTGTTTGTTTGTTAGGGTTTTATGGCATATCAACCTGTGTAGGTTATTAGATGCCAAATCCATTTTTATATAAATCAACAGTTCTATTTCAAACAATTCAGTCCAGAATAAGTACACAGTTTAATTACCAAAACATTTCTATTTCAAGCTATTCAGTTTAGTTAAACACTTCCAATTCAAACTATTCAGTTTAGTATTAGTACAGTTTTTGTTTACTCACAGTTAATGTCAAACAGTTGTATTTCAAACAATTCAGTTTAGCATACGAAACAGTTCTATTTCAAGCTATTCGTTAAGCATAAATACACAGTTTAGGTCTATTTGACCCATACGTAGGACCCTATCATGTGTTACAAGTCCGGGTCAAGGTGGACCTGAGAGCGATGGCAATGAAGGGGCACTCCCCATTCCCCGAAGCTCCAGTATTACTGGAACTTCTCCATCAGATTCTTTAGTGTTAAATACAGGACACACGTTGGGTGGGCCCTTAACTCTGAGCAGAGAAGCAGTCGGCGTTTTCGACAGCCCCAGCCGAGGGTTTAATAATTGAGTTGTGGGAACCGAGTATAATATTGAGTTTACTCTTAACAGAATAGACTGGATCAAATGTGGAGACCTTACTATAGAATAGTTGAAAAAAAAACCAGCCCCGTTATTTTGTTCTTATGGACCCAACTGGCATGGAAAATAAAAAGTGTCTAATATAATGATTTGCAACAGTGGTATAAGATCAAGTATTTTGGATGGTTAACGTTTTTTTGTAGTGGTGTAAAAATAAAATACAATAAAATAGTTCTTCATAGAATTCCAAAGGAAAGAGGTTTATTTTAAGATAGGCTGCCTCAATATACATGGAACTCATGTGACTGCAGATAACTCTACTAATAATAATGTTGTGTTCTTTGTTGGAATTCTTACCAAGGGAAAGAGGTTTATTTTAAGATAGGTGGCCTCAATATACATGGAACTCATGTGACTGCAGATAACTCTACTAATAATAATGTTGTGTTCTTTTTTGGAATTCTTACCAAGGGAAAGAGGTTTATTTTAATATAGGTTGCCTCAATATACATGGAACCTATATGACTGCAGAGAACTTTACAAATAATAATGTTGTGTTCTTTTTTGGAATTCTTACCAAGGGAAAGAGGTTTATTTTAATATAGGTTGCCTCAGTATACGTGGAACCTATATGACTGCAGATAACTTTACAAATAATAATGTTGTGTTCTTTTTTGGAATTCTTACCAAGGGAAAGAGGTTTATTTTAATATAGGTTGCCTCAATATACATGGAACCTATATGACTGCAGAGAACTTTACAAATAATAATGTTGTGTTCTTTTTTGGAATTCTTACCAAGGGAAAGAGGTTTATTTTAATATAGGTTGCCTCAGTATACGTGGAACCTATATGACTGCAGAGAACTTTACAAATAATAATGTTGTGTTCTTTTTTGGAATTCTTACCAAGGGAAAGAGGTTTATTTTAATATAGGTTGCCTCAGTATACATGGAACCTATATGACTGCAGAGAACTTTACAAATAATAATGTTGTGTTCTTTTTTGGAATTCTTACCAAGGGAAAGAGGTTTATTTTAATATAGGTTGCCTCAGTATACGTGGAACCTATATGACTGCAGAGAACTTTACAAATAATAATGTTGTGTTCTTTTTTGGAATTCTTACCAAGGTAAAAAGGGGTTTATTTTAAGATTGGTTGCCTCAATATACATGGAACTCATGTGACTGCAGATAACTCTACTAATAATAATGTTGTGTTCTTTTTTGGAATTCTTACCAAGGGAAAGAGGTTTATTTTAAGATTGGTTGCCTCAATATACATGGAACCTATGTGACTGCAGATAACTCTACTAATAATATTGCTGTGTTCTTTTTTGGAATTCTTACCAAAGGGAAAGAGGTTTATTTTAAGATTGGTTGCCTTAATATACGTGGAACTTATGTGACTGCAGAGAACTTTACTGATAATAATGTTGTGCTCTTTTTTGTTTCAGATTAGAAAATAATATACTCTAAAAACTATTAATCCTCGATCATACGCCTTGAACAAGTCATGAAAAATATTTTGCATCACTACTTATTTGGAGAAAAAAATCATTCAAATCTCTCAAAATAGATGCAATCCAGGAATATGATAATTATTTATTACTAAGACCAGAAACTAAAAGAAAAGATTGATGTCCTGGAGACTGATCTAATAACAATAAGACAATTGACTGATTTGATCTTCTACCTCAAAGTATGCCGTTTTTATCGATGTTCTAAATGACTGCTCTTGAGCTTGTCTCAGTAAGAAATCATAATTATATGAATGGGCTGTATCTATTTTGAGGCAATATATATATATATATATATATATATATATATATATATATATATATATATATATATTGTCATCCACTGACAGACTGTTTCGTTGTATCTCAACGCTACCGTATAGCTAGACAAGCTAGATTCCCGAAGCTGGGACAGAAACCTGGCTGACAGAAACGCCAATCCAAGATTCTACCACCCAACCAAAACGAGACCAGTGCAAGTGAAGGAAGTTTAAACGCTTATCTATCACATTTGTTTTGTTTACATATATCCGCTTAACGGCTACCGACGTCTCAATTCATTTGAAGAGCCTTGCTTTATGCTTGTGGTAACCATTATTTATTTCGCTAGAGAGCTCAACCCCACAGGAGTAGGGGACCATATATATTTGGAGACAATATCATTCAAATCTGTCACAAAAATATACTTATATAACCCTTTTATATGGTGATGATTTATTACTAAGATCAGAAACTGAAAAAAATTACATGTCCTGGAAACTGATATAATAACAATAAAAAAGACAACAACATTGATTTTATATCTCTTGCTCAAAAGATGCATTGCTACTGGATGAATTCCTAATGACAGTCATTGCGTTTGTCTTATAATTAATCATATATCGTATTAATTGTTTGAATCTACTTTGAGACAACCTGCACCGTAATTTGAACTCTGTTCTCCCATTTCAATTTCCGTGAAGTAAACGTTAAAAGATGACACACATATAGGTTCATATGACCATTGATCTTAGAGAATTTTGTATGACCGTTTGGATATTTCCCTTGAGGCAGTAATTATCTGTTTGGTTTCTGTATTATTTTTTTAATAAATAAAACTGGATGGAGAAGAATTGTTTTCCTGTTGTTTCGGATATTATTCAACTTTTGCTGATTCACAATCGCTAAATATGATTTATTTATATTTTCAAAAAGTTAATTTTCCCTAAATCTAAGGAATTGAAAGCTGTCATATTTACGGCTGGCTACTTCTTCATATTTTGTAATATAATTTATAAATAATAAAAATAAAGCGATTAGTAATAAAATGGTTAATCTATCATGATAAAACAAAAATGGAATATTAAAGATGAAAATTGCAAAAAAAAAAAACAGAGAAAAAATATTATAATTTCGAATATTTTTCGCCTGCACAAAAGTATGTTTTTTTTAACGTTATCTTTTCTACTGCCATCCATTATATATTCCTATCTAATGGTATGTATATACTTATCCTATAGGAATAATACGTGTTATCTGATGCGTCTGTCATCTTATGTAATCTATCTTTAGATGAAGTTAGCTTATGTCCGAGTTTTTGTTTTATATTTCTTTCGTATCTCCTTTCTTTCTTTCGATCTGTCTTTCTTTCTCTGTTTGTCCCTTACCCCTCCCCCTCTCCGTGTTCATGATTTATCAAACGAATAATGACAATTCTGTTTAGAACACGTGGAATTCATAAGGCAGTTACTTGAATCCTTATTTTTATCGATCTCGATACGTTTTATATGAGCATGTATATTTAGCTATATGTTCACTATCTAAGTATGCAGGTCCATACATCTATCTATCTATCTATCTATCTATCTTAATACACACACACACACACGCGCGCGCACACACACACACACATAAATATATATATATATATATATATATATATATATATATATTACGTGTTATATTGGTGTTAATTTTTGGTAAGTCTACAGCTCAGGGTCATACAAATATCGATATACAAAACTACATCAGAAGCAACAACAGCAACAACCACTTCTACAACAAATAATAGCATTGAAGTTAGCGTTGACGCATCGATACAACGACTCAAAGACTATATACAAAACACGAAGGGGGACTCATTACAACCACCAGAAACGAAACTGAGAACATGATGAACAACAGAATGACAATAACTAGGAAACAAAAATGGGAAGGAAAACAACTCTATGAGCGCTTTAAACGACTAATAAACAATATCTCACACGACAAAGCTTGGACATGCCTAAGAAAAGGAAACTTTGAGAGAGAAACAGAATCTCTCCTAATAGCAGCACAAGACAGCGCTATAAGAACCAATCATATCAAAGCGAGAATAGATAAGACTCAACAAAATAGCAAATGCAGGCTATGTGGTGACAGCGATGAAACCATCAATCATACAATAAGCGAGTGTAGTAAATTAGGACAGCGGGAGTATAAGGCAAGAGACGTCTTGGTCGGTAAGGTGATTCACTGGGAAATATGTAAGAAATTTAAATTCGACCATACTAACAAATGGTATATGCACAACCTAGCACCTGTCCTAGAAAATGACTCGCATAAACTCCTATAGGGCTTTAACATACAAACGGATCACCTAATCATGGCCAGAAGACCAGACTTAATAATAATAAACAAAAAATGAGAACTAGCAAAATAGTCGACTTTGCTGTCTCGGCTGACCACAGAATAAAACTGAAAAAATGTGAAAAGAAGGATAAGTACTCCGACCTTGCTAGGGAATTGAAAAAACTGTGGAACGTGCAGGTAACAATAATACTAATTGTAATTGGTGCGTTTGGAACAGTAACTAAAGGAGTACTAAAGAGACTAGAGGACTTGGAAGTTGGCGGACGAGTGGAGATCATACAAACGACAGCATTATTGAGAACGGCCAGAATACTAAGAAGAGTCCTGGAGACTCGAAGAGACTTGCTGTTACTCAAACTCCAGTGAAAAACCATCGGCTAACGCTAATGTGAAAAGCTTTAACGAGTGAATAATAATAATAATAATAATAATAATAATAATAATAATAATAATAATAATAATTGTACAGTAGGAGGTGCCCGTGGTGTAATGGTTATCGTCGTAGGATATGGACACGACGACACGAGTTCAAATCCTGGACCAGGCTAATTGCATTTCACATAGCACTAATACCCTTCGGAAAGGTATGAATCCAATTATTCTCCTTCCGGCTATGGGTAAATAGTAGGGCAGACTAGGTTCTACAGCCTTGGTAAGGCAACTAGTCTAGGAGAAGGAAAACTCTGGATTAAAACCTGTAAAACTCCGCTTAAAAATCGACCTTGTGTCATATCCTGCCCGAGCGGAGGGTTTGGGTAAATATGATAATAATAATAATAATAATAATAATTTTTAAAATCATTTTTATTAATAGTGGACCAGACAAGACGACGAACAAATGGACGAGAAACTAAGAAAACTAATAACGATGCAGGTAACCTTGTATTCTAGAGATGACATTGACAGACTATATGTGTCAAGAAAATATTGAAGAAAAGGACAAGCCATCATTGAAGACAGCTTTGACGCATCAATACAACAACACAAAGATCACTTATTACAAAGACTGGCAACAATCCTGACAACCGAAAAACAACGGAACGGCAATGACCAGAAAACAAAAATGAGAAGAAAAACATATATATAGACGTTCTAATGACTAACTTGTGACATCTCACATAAGAAAACGTAGACGTGGCTAAGAAAGGGAATCCTTATGAGAGAAACATAATCTCTTCTAATAGCAACTCAAAATAAAGCCATAAGGACCAATTACATCTAAGCAAGAACAGATAAGACGCAACAAAACAGCAAATCTAGGTTATGTGATGATAGAGACGAAACAAGCAATGACATAATAAGCGAATGCAGCAATTTACCACAGAAAGAGTATAAGAGTAGATACAATTGGGTGGGTAAGGTGTTTCACTGGTAACCGTCCCAGTAATTTAAATTTGACCATATGAACAAATGGTATATGCACAACCCAGAATCTGTCCTGGAGAATGAGACGCACAAACTCCTCTGGGATTTGGGGATAAAAACAGAGCGCTTAATCATGCCCAGACGACCAGACCTTAGATTATGACTATATAGGGAAAATTACCTTCATGACACTGTACTAACAGACAAAACGTACTTACAGAATTGTAGTCTTTTCAGTCTCGGCTGACCTCAGAGTAAAACTGAAAGAAATTGAAAAGAAGGATAAGTACTTGAACCTTGCTAAGGAATTGAAAAATCTGTGGAGCATGAAAAAAACGGTTATACCTATTGTAATTGGTGTTTTTGGTACAGCTACCGAAGGATTGGTAAATTGACTTGAGGACTAGGAAATAAGAGGACGAGTGAAGACCCTCCAAACTATAACATTATTGAGATCGGTCAGAATACAGAGAAGAATCCTGGAGACTTGAGAAGACTTGTTGTCACTCAAACTCCAGTGAAAGACCATCAGCTACCGATGATGTGAAAAACACTCAAGGAGTAAATTACAAATGATGATACGTCACAGAAAGTTAAGAGGAA
Source organism: Sepioteuthis lessoniana (assembly GCA_963585895.1). NCBI lineage: Eukaryota > Metazoa > Mollusca > Cephalopoda > Myopsida > Loliginidae > Sepioteuthis > Sepioteuthis lessoniana. The sequence goes on from CAUZXS010003575.1 coordinate 17,694, forward strand.
CTAATTAGAACCAAGAAAAAACTGTCACAAAATTAACAGAAAAAAATGTATTATCAAAACAAAAAATAAAGACAAAATTATAATAAAATGTGCAGCACAAGCACCTCATATAGCAAGAAAAAAAAAAATATATATATTGATCAATACATCGCATTAACATGGCTAAGCAAAGGAATCAGAATGAGAGAAACGGAATCAATCCTGTAGAACAAAATAATAAGAACGAATTACTCAAACACTAAGATATTTAACATTAATTATTAGACAAAATGAAGTTGAGGGTATAAGAGAAAGAAATAGAGAGAAAGAGAGAGAGAGAGAGAGAGAGAGAGAGAGAAAATATTCAGTGAGGGAGTTAGAGAGAGAAGAGAAGGAGTGTTGTGGGTTATGACACAGTCGATTCCCTTATAGGTGTAGGAAGCAAACAAGGACTCAAGGGTTTTTAAAAAAGAGGCACGACTATAGGGGGGAAATTACCTGCATGAAACTGTACTAACAAGTCTGGTTCTACCATATAGACAATGGCAATGACACAGACCATAATATGTCCACGAAAAGGAGACCCACATTGAGGAAACAATAAACAATTAAATAAGCGAATGTAGAGGACTAACACTGGAGGAGGAGAACTGTAGCCACGACTGGATTGATAATGTGATGTACTGACAAGTTTATAAAAATATCAAAGAAAGGTTAGGATCCTTACAATCAGATACACAGATTAGAATAAATAAACAGGGAAGGCTATGAACCAAATGCCCAGACCCCAATCAAAACGCTAAATACGGAAAAAAAAGGGCCCCAAATTGAAATACAAAATACTGAACACAAAAACACCACACACACCAGCATCATAACACAAATGTCAAAACAAGCAGACAAAATAAAAGTATAGTCATTAAATAAAATCGCAAATGAAAAGAAACTACATTACCATCCCTCCGAAAGCAAGATTGAAAAAAAGAGTACATTGGAACCGATAATGAAAACAATTTTTTGCTAAATATCCTAATAGGCAATATCACTGAAATGAATCATCTCGTTTATGCAGGAGTGAAACAACTCTGTGATAAAAATCAGTGTTCTTCTATGGAGCCTGAACAGAACTATAAAATCTGGATGGTAAATTAAAATATTGGGACATGTAAAGAAACTGAAACAATAAGTGAATGTGCTAAGAAAGAAACAAAAAATACATGATGATAAGTTGCGATGAAGAGACCAAAAAAAAAAAAAGGACTGAAAAGTCTGAAAATTCAACTTAGAAATATTAAAAGCTCCTGGCAAAAGAAAGGAGACTTAAAAGACAGCGATACGGCGTCAGCCTATAAAAACAAAATCACAACAAAATTCTACCAATAAGTTGGCGGAAAATGCACGAAAACAAAACAACAACTGGAAGCGAGTGAAGAGAAACCATTAAGGAGTAAAACAGGAAAACTGAAAGGATATAAGAGAGATACCAAATGTATAAATAATTTAAAGAAAAGGTTACAATGAGCAGAAGAAGGCACTGAGGGGGATATAAACCTGGATTCATTCAGAGCAACATTCACAAAACTGTCGAAATGGAAAACTCCAGGCCATGATGGCATTAATGGATTCTGTTAAAAAATAAAATCACGTCCATTCACAACGGACTCGCTCTGGTACTGATTGGATGCCTAGAAGAAGACGAAAAGGGAAGTTAACTTTGATCTAGAAAGAGCACTGAAAAGAAAACATCCACAGTAATTATAGTCTGATCACTTTTCTACCTATGTTGTGGAAAATACTAACAATACAGACATGTCAGAAGCTTTCCAACGTGCTAATATTCCGCGAACTGTTTCTTGAAGAACTGAAATATATCACCAAATAAAAAGAGAAACTAGTGATTCCATGTACATTGATCAGCACATCAAAAAGAGCAGAACGAGGTCGAAAATGTATTCATGGTGTTGATGAACAACCAAAAAGTCTATGATATTGTTCTGCAATCTTTGATTGTCGATTGTCTGAAAATGTGCAAGATATCGCACAAAGTCTAAAAATTCCTTTACAGAAGCAATGAAAAAGTAGATAGAAGAATTGACAGCAGGAGGAAAAAGTTTACCAGGGATGAAAATCCAGAGAGTGATTTTCCAGGGAGATAAGTTGCCACCATGATATATTGTAATATCGAAAGAAAATAACTTCTCGACACCAAGCTCTGCAGCAGAAATATCATCAAACGAATAAACGCTTCTCATATCAGCACAAACAATGCCTCCATGCAAATTAAATTAAAGCTAAAATTGAAAATTATATTAAGTTGATAATAGGAAGTGAAAGTCTTCTGGTGATAGGAATGAAAAGATTAATTAGATTAGCCAATGAAGCAAACTAAGTGTTGCGGGACAGTAAAGGGTCCGGAAGAATAACATAATTCGGGTTTGCGTGGAACAAAGTATATCAACGAAATATAATACAACATATGTACAAAGTGTTAGAAGTCAATCCAACTGCCAAGTGTTTGCCAGGAATAAGTACAGAGCCCGGTATTAATAGTCATGGAAGAGATCATTACCGACCACAGATTGGGTACCATCACACTAACACAAAGAGAGTATAATATTTGTCACAACAAGCGAGAAAGGTAATCCACAGGGAATTGTGCACAGAAATTGAAATTTAACAATACTATCATAAAAGTATCCACGCACTACCAAAATTCATCCTGAAGAAGGATATTTAAAGACAAAAATATAACTAAATTCCGGTCAAACCTAGTGATAATTAACAAAAAATATCTTTTATAGTTGACTTTACCAACTCAGCAGACCAAACTAAAAATCAAAGAAAGATAAAAGAAAGACTAGCACATGGACTCAGTCAGAGAACTAGGAAAGCTATATATAGGGAGGATGACTGTGATACCAATTATAATTGGTGCACCTGTAATGGTCCCGAAAGAATTGGAAAATTGTCTGGAAGAGGTGAAAATCGGTGAAAGAATCGAAAGCTTCCACACTACAGCATTGCTACGATCGGCCAGAATACGAGGAAGAGTCCTGGAGACTTGAGAATACTTGCTGGCACTCAGACTCCAGTGAAAATAACTATAAGATAACACTGTTGTAAAAAAATTCTCAAAAAGTATTATATATATATATATATAAAACTTCTTTCATATATATATATATATATATATATATATATATATATATATATATATATACTTCTTTTATATATATATATATATATATTGTAAAAGTTAATTTTATATTTCGGAGCAAAACAACGTCTTCTCGAAAAGAAAATAATTTAAATTTGAGTAGCTGTAGGAAAATCAGAATATTTCTTCATTTTTTTTATTACTAAATTTTACTTATTTTATGATGTCTGGAAAATATCTGTGTGTGTGTGCGTGTAAATAATTAAATTTACCAATCAAAGGAAAACACGGCTACTTCAAAAATACACAATTTAAACATTGAAGATGTAACACTACTATCAGAATATTTGTTTATATTTTTTCATCGATGGATTTACTTTATCAATTTGAATACATATCTTTTATTGGGCAAAGCAAGAATGAAGAAAATGAAAATATATTTTAATACTATTTGATATTAATTTGTTATGCTAAACGTATTTTGAAAGCTCCCTTTTTTTCATCTCTACCAAGAAAAACAAAAATAATATATATATATATATATTGTGACGGCAAATTCTTTAAAATCCCAAAACGGGACTTTATTTTTGCACGTGTGAAGACGGGGCAGACTGGCACTTAATCCCTCGTAGAATAAGTCCACGTTCAGAGATTTTCTCGGGCACATAAGAACTGGCATATTATGTGGGGGATTAATTTATGGCCAGACTGACCGCCGCTGGCAAGGGGTTCCAAATTTCACACTATACACACACCCACCAAGGCCGCTAGTCTTCCTCCCCTTGAACAATGGAAGATATGGACCACTAGGTTTAGACGTAATAATATTATATTGTAGTAGTCGGCAACTCCGGTTCCTCGTATAAGAATTTAAAGGAATTTATAGGACAATTTTAAGCGAGCATGTCATAAGGCGAATAGAAGCTGAAAAAGAAACATGACATAACAAATTCGTAGCAGGCGCTACAAATAACAACTTCAAGCACGTGGGAACATTAAAATATATCAGTCCTTTTTACTACACACAGATATACACTTTCAACGTATCAAATATATTGTAAATGAATAGTGCGTGAACACAAATGTCTTTCTTCTTTTCTTTTCTTTCGTTTTCAGTCTTTCTTCAAATTGAGAGAGAGAGAGAGAGAGAGGGTATATAAAATTGGGTATAAGGAGAAATAGTCCCACAGTTTACTTATCTTATTTTGATGGATTCCTGTGGAGAATCTTTCTTCTTTTACGGTCTCTTCTTTTACCTGGAGTTCTTGGCTTTAGTTCCCTCCGCCACGAACCCTGTCCAACAACTAATTTTTTCTTTTCCTTTTTTCGCTGACGGAAAGAAGGTGCCACTTCCGTTTTAGGGTCCCAGCCAATCATTTGGCTTCTACCCTCTTCCTTCCCGTGTCAGGCGACCCGAGTGAGTTCACAGAGTACCATCATCTGTTGGTCTCCACTCTGACCCACATTCTTTACTTTGACGGCTTGCTACTGTTAATTCACGCACGGGGAATAGTAGTAATCTTATTTCTATCTTCCCAGTGGGACACCACGTGACAATATGTATATATATATATAGTATCTATTTTACGGCGTATCAACCTTTTTCAGGTCAATTAACGTCGTATTTACTCATTCTGATATAAGTGTGTACGTCTTAATGTCTTCATATCTTCAAATATTTCAGTTACATGCTAAACAGTTCTATTTCAAACAATTCAATTTTGCGTAAGTACATTTTTTTTGTTTTCATCGGAGCTTCGAGAAGATTCATAGTACTTCTTTGATTTTGAAGCGCATAAATTCATGATATAATACGTAAAATATGATATATATCCATTTAATGGATTATTAATAGATATTACGAGAGAATATTTTTCTCCTGATGGTTATCAGAGCAAAAGAAAATCACTTCCTATCTGTAAAAATAAAATCAACCAAAACCACCCAAAAAAACAATTCTTTATGACAAACTTAGTGTAGTCTACCTACGTGAAAAAAAGGGCTGCATTTCTTCATGATGAACCATGTTGGTATAAAAAAAAATCACTAACGGGAACAAAATAGACTTCTCACTTTGTTGTCAGAAATTTGACCAACCAACGTCTTCACATGTACCAATAGCAATAAGAAGAAAAGGAAAAATTTAAAAAAAAAAAGAGTATGAGGAAGGTTTATATGCGTGAATTCATGCTAATAACAAATCATCAGGAAGAATTACAACCCAGGGAAACAACAACATATTACGAGAAACTACGAATTGTATAGATACACACTTAGATTGCAATAAACTAGGCAATATGAAAAGGTAAATCATTAAAGTCAACCGCTGAAAAAGATAATATCAAAAATGTGGTAATTGCTGATATCCAGTAAAATGAAACTGTAGCGCTTGAAATGTGCGCAGTTAATAATGAAACCAATAATAGATTAAAACAATCAAGTAATGATTGCATTAAAACTCCAGCAACTGAAATTGAATACAACAAAGTAGAGAATAGTTAACCTCAAATAGAAAAACCCAGAATCCAGAGAAAATAAGATTAAACCCAACGAAATGAACCAAAATATAATCAAAAAACCGCTAGGGTAACCAATACTTTTCAGAATGACAGATCATCAGTAAAAACGGAAAAAAATTGAAATAACCAAATACAAATGTAGTTGGAAAACTATGCCGTAGAAGATCCTCTACAAGACTTAAAACTAAATCTTACGTTTTTAAATGAATTAATATACGTAACGGCAACAGTAATAAACCAAATATCCATAACACAAGGACAAGATAGCTTTCAGCAAACCAAATTGAAATTAAGGAAACATAAACAAGCAGAAGAATACAGTGGAGAAATGCTTACATTGATTACACAGTAAAGGAGTCAATAAGAATACTAGCAAAGCCAGAAAAATTAAAAGGAAATATAACATCAATTGATAAGACCCCAATAATAATAAAAAAAACCCAACAGAATCACCAAATCCACAAAGAGGCCACTACAAATTTTCCACCAAGAGAGAACTGAAAATCTGTAGAATATGAAGGTCAATGTTACACCATCTGTAGTTGGTAAGCTCAGAAATGGTCCGCAGGAGGCTGAAGAAGGAAATGGAAAAATTGAAAATCAGTTGGAGAATTGAAACCATCCAAACTACAGCATTGTTGAGATCTGCCAGGATAAGGAAAAGAATCCTGGAGACGTGAGGAAGTTTGCAGTCACTCAAAAGTCGAAAAGAAGGATACATACCTGGACCTTGCTTGGGGATTGGAAAACCTGTGGAACGTCAAAGTCATAGTTATACCAACTGTAACTAGTGCTCTTGAGCCCATGTTGACTCCATCATTATAAGAATCGGCTAGAATACCGAGAAGAGTCCAGTAGACAAGAAGAGACTTGCTGTCACTCATACATCCTAAAGCTGGTAGGAAATATTTGCAAAAATAAATTTTATACGATAACGAAGGATTGGTACAAAGGACTAGAGGACTCGGAAATAAAAGAACGCGTGGAGACCATACAAACTAAAACATTGTTGAAGTCGACCAGAATACTAAGAAGAGTCCTGGAGGATTGAGGAGATTAGTTGTCACACAAAATCCACTTAAAGACCACTATCTGATGAGAAACACTCGCAAGGGGTGAAATAATAATAATATTGAATGAGATGCATGATATTTTTTAAGGATTTTGAGATAAAAATGTATTACCTAATCGCAACCAGAGGACCAATTGAGTAAAGTCGGGGACCATACTCGTGGAAAACCCAAAGAGTCCCTTTTCAATTGTTAGTACACCGAAATGTTGGGGAGGATGCTACTGCTTAGTCTGGATTGTATAACTCTACTCTTGATATGTTACTTTTAATTCTGAGTGTTTCGGAAGGGGGTATCAACTACCATTTTTTGAATCTTCGGTATTACTCGATCGGGAATTGAATCCCAGTCTCCCAAGCGATTGGCAAACACTCTAGTCAATCTCATGGATTTTGCCATTTTCATGAATCATTTGTATACTTGGTTCTTGCCTGAAAACATGTGAGTTATGGTGATGCCAATTGTAGTTTGTACACTGGGGGCGCTACCCAAAAGAAATTAGAAGAAGAAGTGAGCCCATGTTGACTCCATCATTATAAGAATCAGCTAGAATACTGAGAAGAGTCTTGTAGACAAGAGGATACTTGCTGTCACTCATATATCCTAAAGCTGGTAGGACATAATTGCAAAAAATACTTTGAATACAAAAAATAAATTCTGTTTTATTTTGCTGAAATACAAAAATATATGTATTCATATTTTTCTATATTTGAGGTAAGTAATGAAAGTAAATTCAGTCTTTGTGATATTTGAAATATTATCACTAAGAATAGGACTAAAAGAAAATGAATAAATAAAATAAATAAAAAGCCTCTCCCTGAAAGCTACGTGGTCGAATTTTTATTCAAACGTAATTAGCCTTTCGCTGAACATACATAGAATATTCTATTAAGAAACCAAAGAGACGCACAACTGAACTGTCAATAGTTTGGTGTCTGATTTTGTGATGCTCGGTCTCATTCAAAAGTGACTTGTGTGAAAAATATTTAAGCATTGATAACAGTAAGAAATACGTAAGGGAAAAGTAGGAGCAGATATAAAGATATAATTTTTAGGAGGTGCCCGTGGTGTAATTGTTATCGTCGTTGGAAATGAACACGGCGACACGAGTTCAAATCCTGGACGAGACTGATTGCATTTCACATAGCACTAATACCCTTGGGAAAGGTATGAATCCAATTATTCTCCCTCCAACTTTGGGTAAATAGTAGGACAGACTATTTTCTGCAGCCTTGGTGAAGCAACTAGGCTAAAGAAAACTCTAAATTCAAACCTGTTAAACTCCGCTTACAAACTGACCTGGTGTCATATCCTGCCCGAGCGGACGGGTTGGGTAAATAGGATAAAGATATAATTTTAAAATAAAGAAACCCAGATTAAATAACAGATAGACACTTACGATCATCATCATTATGTCGTGCCGCTTGCACTGATATCCCTGACCCTCTCTCGCCATTTTTTCCCTATCGTTCATCGCCTCTGGCAGGTATTCTAGGCTACATCCCGTATCCTTACATAGCTGCTGTAAGTATGCTTTAGCTGGTCGTCCTGCTTTAGCTCGTCCATATGAGGGGGTCCATATGAGGGGGTCATGGGTCCACATCACTTATGAGCTCGTCCCTGCTCCTCCAGCAGTGTCCTGCGTGCCTTGCTCGTCTAACTTGGATAGTTTTCATGATGGGAGGCAGGTGGCCGTATAGTTGGTGCTTTGTGGGGTGTTGCCGCCAGGACTTGTTTAATATTGCTTGCAACATTCTTGTGTAGTTACCGTCTAGCTACTACAGCCGTTTTGTTAACATCCAAGTGGTGCATCCATACAGCAGTATCGACGCGATCGCTGCTTGGAAGAAACGGCGTTTCATTTTATCGGTCATGTCTGATTTCCATATGACCCATAGCTTATCGATAGCTATCCATGTCATCGTTAGCCGCGTGTCGATGTCCTTTACGATCATACCAGGTTAAAACTTGGAAATTTAAAAGGAGTAATAATGGAAATATTTTTACGTCCCCTGAAGTTCCTTTGTTCCAAAAATACCAGGTCACATCTGTGGTAAGAAAAAACATTATAACTAATCTCTTGAACTCATATAGGCACAGTGATAAATATCACACAAAAATCCAAATGAACAAGGGACTCAGATAAGAAATCTTAGCCTCATCATCGTCACGTGTTCTCATTATGTTTAACTTTAAGGAACAGGTCTGAAACGTGATAAACGTTAATAATGTCAACTGAATGGCAAATGTAGCTGATTTGGAGACAGAGATGAGTCACTTATTTAAATAGCAAATGAATGGAGCAAACTAGTACAAAAAGAGTAAATTACTGGGTGGGAAAAAGTGATCCACTGGGAATTGCGCAAGTGTGTAAAATTTGACCATACTAACAGATTGCATGTATAGAGACAAAAATAAGTTCTGGAGATTGAGACGAATGAAGCTACCTGCGGTTTTGAGATACAAACGACGAGACCCAGAGCTAATTAACAACAAATTAAAAAACTGAAACATAGTCGATTTTTTCCATACCGGTGAAATAGGGGACTGAAAATAAAAAGGCGAATGGTAATAAGAAATTTAAAAACAAAACAAAAACATGTGAAACATAACTGTAACGCTAGTAACAGTTGTAGTTGGTGCACTTAGAACGGTACCTACCTTCTTGAGAAAAAATGACTCCAGGAAATTAAATAAGAGGAAGAATCGAAACCATCTAGACTAAAAGGTTGTTGAAAAAAATGACTCGAGGAAGTTGAATAAGAGGAAGAATCGAAACAATCTAGACTAAAAGGCTGTCGAGAAAAAATGACTTGAGGAAGTTGAATAAGAGGAAGAATCGAAACCATCTAGACTTAAATGTTTTTGAAAAAAATGACTCGACGAAGTTGAATAAAAGGAAGAATCGAAACCATTTCGACTAAAAAGTTTTTGAAAAAAATGACTCGAGGAAGTTGAATAAAAAGAAGAATCGGAACCATCTAGACTAAAAGGTTGTTGAGAACGGCCCAATAATACTGGTGTGATAAAGTGACCGGAAACAATACGAACAACGCAATGATCAACAAAACAATACCTAAGAAATAGAAAATGGAAGAAAAACAATTATATGAATAATTCAAACTACAAACAAACAAAATCATGTTTGGGAAGACACAGGTTTGACTAAAAAAAGAAACCTTAAGAGAAAAACAGAATATCTTCTAAGAGTAATGCAAAACAACGTTATACGGACAGATTACGTTAAAGCGAATATATTTAAAACACAGCAAAATAGCAAACATAGGTTAATGGTGATATAGACGAAATCGTTAATCACATTATAAGTGAATGCTGCATATTAGCGCAAAAAGAGTATAAGACAAGACACGATTGGGTTGGTATGCTGATCCACTGGGGATTATGGAAGAAATTTAAATTTGACCATACGAACATGTGAAAAATGCACAACCCTGAATCTGTCCTTGAGAAAGAGACGCACAAACTTGTCTGGGATTTTGAGATACAAACAAATAAAAAAAAAACTTGGACAGACGACCAGATTTAGTAGTCAACAGAAAAGAGAACATAACGAATAGTCACCTTTGCTGTCTCGGCTGATCACAAAGTAAAAATAAACGAAAGCAAAAAGAAATATAATTACCTAGACCTTCCAAGAGAAGTAGAAATAGCTATGGAACATGAAGATGACGGTGATAACAATTGTTCTGAGTGCACTTGGAACAAACCACAAAAGATTAGTAAAGGTACTAGAAGACTTAAAATTACCAAGCATATTGAGACCCTCTACACCTTTTCCAGTTCAAAATGGGAGTAGTTCAGTTCAAAATGGGAGTAGTTCAGTTCAAAATGGGAATAGTTCAGTTCAAAATGGAAAAGTTATTATAACTATAAATATAAAAAATATTTTATAGCAATAAAATTGTTAACATTTTATAATATTAAAAAAAATTTCTTTAAGTCATTTATTAAAACACAACATCTTCTAATGCTACAGCTGCAGGAATTTTTGATTGAATTCCAGCTATGAAACGATTACATACTTCTGGTGTGACCCTTCCCAAATCTTCCTCAATTAATGAAGTCAAAGCTCTTACCCTTTGTTCAGTAATTGACAAGCCATCTCTTCTCTCCATTGCAAAAATACTCACAATTTTAGCAGCCAATTCCTGCTTGACGTAAGCTTTCATTAAAGACCATACTTGTTCAATCGGATGAAACATTGGACTGTATGGTCACAACCTAAGCACTTCACATCCTAGAAATTCTTCTTCACTAAAAACTTCTTCAATGTTTGAGTAACATGGGGCATTGTCAACAACCATCACAACTGGACCCCTGTATTGTCTGTTTGCAGCTTTGTATATTTATACTTATAATATTTTTTTCATTTTGAAGTGAACTATTCCCATTTTGAAGTGAACTATTCCCATTTTGAACTGAACTATTCCCATTTTTAACTGAACTATTCCCATTTTGAAATGAACTATTCCAATTTTGAACTGAACTATCTGGAAAAGGTATGGAGTAAATCATTATTAAGATCAACCAGAATTCGGAGAAGAGTCCAGCAAACTTTGTTGTATAGCCACATAATACATACATATATGCATGCATGCAGAATCATAACGATGACACAATAAAGACGAGGGACACAGTTCTTTAGACCAATAAACCTCTCACTTTATTTGAAATGGTTCGAAAGGGTTACTAAAGGTTTTACTGTGAAAAGGAGTTGGAGACGGAAAAGAACTGAAACACATTGGCCCACACTCTTATGGCCAAAATAGCGTTTCTTTCCCGTTCTCCTTGGCTGCTCAACCGGGGACCTGGGGGCCTCTCTGGGGCATGGTCCTCGTTCCAGCATCTTCTCTCCAACTGCAACTGAGGCTCTGAACTCCAACTATTCAATCGGTGGCTTGAGGGCCCAGCCTCTATGGGTGCTGGTTCTCTCTACTGTATCTTATCTCCAATTGATTGAACTTCATGAGCACCGAGTTATATAATAGCTCGACGAACACCTTCTTCTTGTGGGCATCACAAATCGCACTAATTGAACAAGTGCACGGTCAAGGTTATATTCTGATATTCCTCGACCGGATGCACCTGTTATTTACACAGGTGCATTTCCTATTTTGACAGCACGGCCGGGTCGGAGGCCAATATACAACAACTTGACCTATGAAATACCCTAAGCTAACGCTGGTGTAAAAACATTTTCGACGAAGAAAAAATAAGATAATTTGTCATCTATTTGATTTCGCTGAAAAATATTTTGATCGTGCTCGAGAGCTGAATATTCTGCAGAACATGATAATGCCGCTTATACAAAGTGTAAATGGTTTAATTGAAACAATCCCCAGATGTTTGGAAAAGAGTTTGGAGTGATTGGAAATCAGAGCAAGAATTTGTTTAGAATTGACCCTTGACTAAACCGTCAATTAAAGATTTCTCTGAATAGGACACACCCATCAAGATAAGCGGAAGAAGTCACGTGGTTAATCGGAAATCGGGGCGTTATAAAATGATATATACAGATGCCTGCGTGAGTGCCAAAGTCAGCTGAAGTCAGTCTGAATCTTGAGTCACTTGCTGTCACTGAGAGCACCTTGCTGGGATAGTGGGCCACAGCAGGCCTCCGTCTGAGTACCCCCGGCCAAGAAACAGAAGAAGTGTTTAGTGGGCTCTTGAAGATAACAAAACATGATATGCTCAAGGGAAGAAGTTTTGGGTCAATATAACAATGTGTCTTTGTCTTCCTGTCTCCATCAATATCTCTCTCTCTCTCTCTCTCTCACACACACACACACACACACTACAGATATTTGGCCCCTTTCCAAAAAAAAAATAAATAAAAGAACATATATCCTTATAGAGAAGTGTTGTAGATCTTCTTTCATCACGATATACAACAAATCAAAACCATTCAAACCACAGAATTTTAAAGTTCGGTTCAAATGCTGAGAAGAATTCCGGAAATTTGTGTAGACTTACTGTAATTCAGTGGAAGACTTTCTACCAACACTGGGACTTAAAAAATTTTCAAGCAGTAAAATGATAACAATAATTATTTGTTTTTAATTTTCAATGATTTCACGAATTACAGCATAAAAATTATTTTCGAACAGTTCTATGTCACTCATTGATGGTATCTTATAGGTGCTACAACTCCGAATCAGAGTGGAACTGAGAATAATGGCAGGAAATGGGTGATTACACAGTCTCCAGACCTTCAGAACCAGAGCTTCATTATCAGATTCATTTTAGTATCATACGCAGAAAAAAAAACTTTCATTTTCGAGGCGGGGGTGGTCATATCCCTCTGCAGAGGCAACAATCGGCGTATTTTGACCTTAGCTGCAAGTGTGTCGAGTTCTTGGGTACAACTAATAAAATTCGAAGCAATAAAGTTTATGAACAAAATAAGAAATGACAAAGTCTTATTGAGAATAATGTATGCTGTTATAGACAGAACATCATGAGGATAATGAAAATTAACCAACAAAGCACGGAATCGAAATAGAGCATTATTCAATGAAACAACGAACAAAGAATATCAGTCGCTCTCTTCCCTGAGGAGCTCAGACTTTGAAAAAAATGGCAAAATTGAAACAAAGAAAGTTAATACTGAGACGGCGTAATTCAGTTGAACTTTTTAATAGATACAGGGTAAGTTTTTTCACAGAAAAAGAAAAGTTAATGAAATAAAGTGATGGAACAAGAACATAGTAAACAAAAGAGGAAGACATCTCTGGAGGAAAAATTCATTTACACGGTGAAAATATTATATTATGAAAAACGACTAAAAATGAGATCTACCAAAAATTGAAAAGAATAACGGAAAAATAAACGAAAATGACCTCAAGTGAAATAGTCTCAGTAAGTTAAGGATTAACCAAGCAAATTAAGTACAGAATGATAACAACATCGAATTGAATTATAGAGATAAAATTGAACGTTTCTGTTGAAATATAGGAAACCAAAAAAAGAAACTAGTTATTGTGGAGGCAGAAATGTACTATCAGGATTCCTTCGGTCTTATTTACAGAGAGAGCTGACAATTTAACTATGTGAGGAAGGTAAAGAAGCGAAAACAGAGAGGAATGGTAAGTCTGTGAAAAGAACATGGTTCTAATTATAAAGTTTACCCCCCCCAAAAAAAAAAATCATTTTCAGTAAGTGTATATGATCAGTGACTTCCTTATAGAGGAAAAGAAGTAATTCCTGAAGGAAAATATCATATGTAAAACCGGGATGGGGGATATTTTTGCGTTATTTACTTGGCTATCATCTAGGTTTTTTTTTAGTTTGACTCAGTGGCCTCTCCACGAGTGAATGTTAGTCTTCCGGTGTTGTGTGTGTATGTGCACGTGCGTGTGGCAGCTGAATGTATCAGACATGTCGATTATATTGATAAATTGGTACAATGAAATTGTACTCAAATTTGACTGGATGTTGACAATTGTTTCTGTTGTACTATGCGGCGTTTTCTGTTGTCTACTGTAACATTTTTATATCTGCTGTAGTGTGCGGTGGAATATTTCGTTAGCTGTTTTTATAATTCCCTAGCCCGACAAAAATTGCAGAATGTTGGTCTATTATTGTCATTTGTTGAAAAATATTGCTTTTTGAATCAAGTGGTTTGTTTTCAACTCCTTCCACCTGGATTTAATTTTCACTCAAAAATGCGCAATTCTTTGCAATATTTGTTCTATTTCTAGACTTGATGTATATTGTTTTCCATCTATTCCACCAATGTTTTTTATTTTTTAAGGAAACAGCTTGACATGTCTACACACACACAAAAACACATGATTGGATTTTAGCTGTTCAAGATCAGTTTATTTCAAAATTGACTGAATTCTTTTAGAAGTGTTACATAGCTATTTTGTTTATTATAGACATGCAGCAACCAAGTAATAATAAAACACCATATTTTGATTAAATCAATAGTTTCTGTGAAGGCAAAAGTTGTACGAATATTCAACTTTTAATTGCTCATCGTTCCATATCATGTAATTCGACAGTTTTTACATTATATCGCTTCCAAAGATAGATTAGGAAATCTCCATGGTCAGTCTATTTTATTATTAGTCTTTCCTTTGTCTTTTGTCACGTGTAGAAATAGATATAATCATCATATGATTAGGTGAAACAGTAACACAGATAAGAAAGTGATATATATATATATATATATATATATATATATATATATATATATATATATATATATATATATATAGATATATATATATACATCGTAATGGTTTGTGATTCGGGGGAAGAAAGGAAACGGCAAAAAAAAAAGACAAATAAATATTATTTAGCAATATCAAAGTCTATGCGTCTCAAATCAAAATGATAAAAATTTCTATTTTATAATTCTGGTATGAGATGTGTTTTCGGTTTTGTGAAAGACGAGTTTATAGCAAAATAGTTCAAATGTATACCTTACACATTTTTCCCTAAATTTCACATGTTTTTTTACTCCTCCACCCCTCTTGTAAAGCATTACAAATTTAGTGTATATATATATATATATATATATATATATATATATATATATATATATATATATTTTAAAGAAAAATTGAAAATAAGGTAATCTAAGTAGAAGGAGATATTCATTTAGAAGTAAAGCCGACACTCTAGCGTTTCAGTTACAATGAACCATCATCAAGAATTTGAGGGACGATATTATCAATGTTAAATCAACGATGGATGTGTAAAAAGTGTAAAATACAAAATAAAAAGGGAAAATTTGTATAACAAGAAAAAAGTTGGCCGTTTATGACAAGAAAAAGGTGGCCGTTTAATTAATGAATCAGCGTTTTTTGTTTTAAATTAAGTCATTTGACTTATTACAAATATTTTTTAGAATTTATGTTCCGTTTGTTAATCGAGAAAGATTTCGAATCATTCCTTGTTTTTGCCGAAGTTCTAATCCTATAAGTCTGGCTTTTTCAAATGTATGTAACTCGGAAAATCTTTTCTAATCACGAATAGAAGCTTCAAGGTAAAGATGCACGTAATCCGGGAAAACATCCTGGGATGGACGAAGAACGCTGGACATACTGGTAGGTTCGATTTTTTTCTTGTATATAGTTGGTTCCAAAATTCCCCCTGTTTTTGAAGGAATGGGCAGTGATGAGTAGGTTTTTGCATCTAGGAACCATCATGATGTCATCCCTATGAAATATCGACCATCCAAACGTGTTAAACCTAGTTCTGGGCAATGTCATAGTATAATAGTCTCATCCGAATTTTTTTTTTTCGAAATGTTAAATGAAACGAAAAACTGTGAACATTTTTGCGTTCTATTAAATTTAATAACATTCTGTTTCCAAATATTTGGGAAGTAATTAGTGTTCGTAAAATATTTCATTAATTTTTGTATTTATATATCAATATTGATATTGTTAAGGAAACACAGATTGCTGTCAATATGAACTTGGTTCATGACTGGAGCGCCTGGAAGATTTTTAACGTTGTGTTAACGCAGGCTTTTTAAAGTTGGATCAAAGGGTAGCAACTCATGTTCAACGCATTTATAAACTGATTTGTTTTTTTTTTTTGTTTTTTTTTACTAAATAAGGTTTCTTCTTACACATTAGACATTTTTCTGCAAATTTGAAATGGTCTATCCTTCTCTGGTAGCGAACATATGATGGCATACCTTTTCTCAAGTTTTGGTCGTTGTTGAGTGTCACTATATTGATGACCCTCGATAAAAACATGTTTTGCAGTATTAATGTTTGTTTTTTTTTTGTTGTTGCTTCTAATCAATTTCAAACAATATAGATTTTATACTTTTAGAAAAAATATCTACAGAGTAAATAATTCTTTCAATATATAAAAAAGCAACAATCGATCACATTAAAATAATAAATTTCCTTCCATCCTATAAAAACATTGATAGTAATCAATCCTCTAAAAATTGACATGACTTCTTCAGATCAACAAAAAAACATGGATGTAAATAATTGTTTCTCCGTCTCTCTCTCTCTCTCTCTATATATATATATATATATATATATATATATATATATATATATATATATGTGTGTGTGTGTGTGTGTGTTATGAGAGTGTTAGTCGTCAGTAAATCACGTTATTTGTCGAATCAAGTGCAATATAATATGGAGAGTGCACAATATCTATGATAGAGCTATTATAATCATAATAATGATAACAAATAAATATATATTACATATATCTTTAATCCATGTAAAATATTTTTCTGCAACCTAAGGTTTCTTGAAGTTTATAACAACATTCGTCAGGCTGTTAAAAAGATGGAAAGAAATTGAAAATCGAAAATGCGACAAAAATTTAGACAAAATCGAAAATACGGCAAAAAGCATTTAAAAAAGCCGTTAAGATCTGATTTATGTGTGGTTGTAAGTATGTGTATATATATGGGTGAGGGTGTATGTGTGTGCGTGTGGATGCGTGTTTTTAAGTTAATTCAGGCCAGGAACATAAAGCGTTGATATAACGGTATTTGGTAGCGAATGTGTATACATTTGTTTCGTTGACACTGGTACAAATTATCATCGCTGCAAGTTGTGAGGAATTAGTG
>CAUZXS010003575.1:40000-51466 GCA_963585895.1 Sepioteuthis lessoniana
CAATGACTTTAAAAATGGTACTTGATACCTCATTGCTTTGCACATAGTGATATAAGGTACGTATCAAGGGTAAAGTGTAGCAATCCAGGGAAAGGAGTAACGCCCTCCCCTACACGTCGCTGTAGTAGCTATAGAAAATGGAACCTCCTGGTCGCCCTCGACTACAGTCGGCAAGTTTACTTATATAAGTTTACTTATCTGCAGGTGCAGATAATTTGCACCTGGTCATCCAACAATTGCTCGTCAGTGTGATGGATCCATTTGAGAACGTCACTTATGGTATCGTCTTTTCTCCTTCAGCAGTGACCATGTATAGTCCATCTGATTTAGGTGGTTTTAGAGATGGAGGGTTGGTGGCCGTACTGCAGTTTTTTGTGGGATGTTGCTTCCATGTGGTATATAATCCAGACAAAATTGCCAAGAGATTGCAACATTGGCTCCGACTTGAACGCAAGTAAGACAGAGTTTATATGTTTTAACTAAAAGGGGTACATCTGCACTTCATGTGGCAATCCTTTAAAATTAGTAAACCTATTTACATATCTTGGTAACAATATCTCATCTTCTGAAACTGATGTCAACAAACACCAAGTGGAGGTGAAGTCTGTTATTGAGAGGTTACCGATCATAAAGAAAGTTGATCTCTGATAAAATGAAACATGATTTCTCACCAGCAGTATCTGTGTCAAATATTTCTGTACGGATGCATCAAATTGACGTAAATGAAACACCTGGAGAAAGAGCTAGATTGGTACTAGACATGAATGCTATGTGTTTTTCTGAACAAATCCAAACCCACAAACACAGCAGATGTACTGCCTCTTAAGTCCTATCTCGCAAACAATAAAATTAAGACGAACAAGAAATACCGAACATTGCCGGAGAAGTAAGAACGGATTCCTAAGTCATGTTCTCTTATTGATACCTATACACGAACACGCCAGTGTTGGCCGACCAGCAAAGTTTTTATCAGCTCTGTGTCGAAACTGGATGCAGTCGAGAAGACATACCAGCTGCGATGTATGATAGGGATGGATAGTGACACAGAATAAGGCAACTCTATTTTATCATGGAGTTGCTGTTCAGATGCTGTTCCTTATACACAGATGCTCTTCCTTTTACACAGAACTTAACCTTTTGGGGTAGATATTACCCCGCTTCAGGATATAAAATCAGACCATGGAAGAGATATTTTGGATAAAACCAATGTTTTTTTTCTTTACTATAACGTTCGCTTAGAGGAGATATATTAACCTGAAAAGTAAAATTCTTTCCCGGTCTAAATAAAATCAAAGGAAAGTTTCGGCACCACTCTAATATAATTGCGGAGGGATTTCGTTTTGTATATCTTGCCTTTCGGTTTAGTTAGGATGAGAATCTTTCGGCTCAGTGCATGGGTTAGTTAGGAGCAAACACGAGCGCAGGTGTTCACGCGCGCTCGGAGAGGATGCGTCATTCACAGATGTCAAAAAAAAACCCAGAAAGGAAATGTAATCAGGGGATGTGAATGACGTCATGCACCGGAAGCGTGGGCTGAGGATTTGGGAGATTTGAGAAAAAAGCAGTGAGTTCAGTTCCTGCCTCCGAACGAGAGAGTCGAGATTCAGAGTTGGGCGAGGCCAGACGAATTTGTGCGCTACGGGTGCCGCGCGTTGTTAGGGTTGAGAGCTGACGATATAAAAGCAGTCTGCATAGAAATATTGTGTCTCCCTCTCCTCATTTCGAAAAATATTCAACTCAAATGTAATAAAAAGTTTCGTACCTGAACTAAGAAGTTGTAAAGTGTTGTATTTCGGATTCCCTATGTCTATTTCACACATCCCTATATTATGTGTATGTAACATCACTACTTATTCCGGGATTTACAGTCCTCTTCAAGATATGCATGCTATTTCTGATTGGGAAAAAATACATCATTAGTGAACGACTTCTGAGTAGATTTTTTTCAAGAGGTTCGGGTTTGTTTTTTGTTTTTTGTTCAATGTCATATAAACCTTCATAGATCTTTTATTGCCAGATCCATCCCTTTAGAAGAACAGTAGCGGTACTATTGTTACCATAGGTGAAAGGATAAACGGGTTCATACCTTTCCCAAAGGTATTTCTTTAAAAGTTAACATAATAGTGCGACAGGAGTTCAAACTCACTTACAACAATTCCTCCGTCCAGCGCTTTAACCATTACACCACTTTTTCAAGAAGTAATATAGTAAAATCGCATTTCGATAAGGGTACATTACATTCGTGGACTGCTATTGACAAGATGTTGGTCACGTACATATCTCATCTCATAATTAAAAACAAAAACGAAATTTCTTCACAGCTGTAACCGTGTAGATAGTATAATATGTATGCTCCACCTGAACTCTAACAAAAAAACATAGAGGAAAAAAGGAGATGGGATGTACAAAAGAATGCTAAATGCTATTTTTTAAATCTTGTAAACAGCACTGCACAAAGCAAGATCTATAAGGTCACTTGCTTTCCATCTCACAAACCATCCAAGTAAGACAAACAAGATATGCAGATCACTGCAGGAGGAGTTAAGACAATCTCATGAGTGTTATTATCTGATGGACTATCACATTTGGACACACAGATGTCTGCCACCGAGCCATGAATTCTATATATCTGCTCTGTGTGGATTGTGGATGTAGTCTAGAGAATCAGCAAACAGAAATGAATGTTAGAGGCAGCTGGTAAGATACAGAGACAGAGATAGTGACAGAGAGTGGGAATCCATGGAATAAGTCCAACTTGATGACGATGATGCTTGTATCAACTGATTTTTTCGCACTACTATTATATTACGTTAATACTAAAATGAATCATAAATAAACGTGGTGTAATGGTTATCGTCGTAGGAAATGGACACAGTGACACGAGTTCAAATCCTGGACGAGACTGATTGCATTTCACATAGCACTAATACCCTTGGGAAAGGTATGAATCCAATTATTCTCCCTCCAACTTTGGGTAAATAGTAGGACAGACTATTTTCTGCAGCCTTGGTGAAGCAACTAGTCTAAGGAAAACTCTAAATTCAAACCTGTTAAACTCTGCTTAAAAACCGACCTGGTGTCATATCCTGCCCGAGCGGACGGGTTGGGTAAATATGATAAATAAACAAGAAATCAAATTACAGGAAGATGAGTTAAAGAGATTTATTTTTTGAATATTTTTCTTTTTGGTAATAAGCAATAATTTCCAAATGCTTTATTATATGTGTATGTATTTTTGTGTGTATACAATGTATGTAAATGTTTTTAGTATTTTTTATTATTCACTTAAGTGTCGGTCCTGAATTCTTTAAATGATAAACTCGCTTATCGACGGGGGATTCAGACTTGCTATATTTCTTCTGTTATTGGCGTAGCAATGGAACAGTACAGTTCTCAAATAGACCTTTTCAATGTTTCCGCTCTCAAATAGGTGTTCGTAATACTAGTTCACTGAATTGGAACATGAAACTTCATGCTTCCCACAGACCCTTGAAACGTTACGGCACAACATAGGCATTTGTTTCACGACGATTCTAATAGGTGTATGAACATAGCGACACTCTTTAAATGCGAATCGGACGTCATGGTAACTTCCACCGTGATGAAAAGAAGTGTCGAACACATAAAAAAAAAAACTGGAATGGCTCGCTAACAAAAACGTTTATTCGCTCTTACCCTTCCTGGTAGTAACTGAAGAGAGAAAAATCAGACGAAAATTGAATCAACTGCGTCGCAGTTCTCGCTAGTGCTTGCACGCTAGTCCCGTCTTCACAACTTAGCGGTTGTTGTGGGACACCTTTGCGGAGCTCACCCAAAATGGGTACCGCAATTTGCGGTCGTCTTCTTATCGTCAAGTTTCGTGTCCAACTGATTTTCCTGTTTTCAATCTTGCATCTACAACTGTTTTTCTCTGCTTAAGCTTCTTTCAACCAAACAGAATCTGTCGCCGATTTGCTGTTGATACCAATCTATTTTCATCCGTGTGTCCGCTACTATCCCACCTTAGACTTTGGGAGCTTCTAATTCTAGCATGGAAAATAACTTATTATTGAATCAATGTCCCAGCGTCCCTAATTATATAACACTAGGAATATATAATAGGTCTGTTATCTTTAAATACTGTAATTTTTCTTTCTAGGAAGAGGATAGTTAGTATTCATGCACAGATTTTATCGGCAAAGTCTGAAAGTTTTACTTTTATTAATTGTGCAACTCTTGGGTCTTTTTCAAGGAGTTGGTATTTCTATTTTTGTAATTATAACTTTGTTGTTACAGACCTTTACAGATTCTCAATGGGCGCCCCGTAATGATTATCTTGTGCAAAGCTAATTTTACTCTATGGCTGTATGCATCTGGTTACTGATTATAATGATCTACATTATTAAGTAAAATAAGTTCTTTCTTTCTTTCTTTCTTTCTTTCTTTCTTATCTCATACGGTCTGTATTTTTACACACTGTATACACATGTACATATATGGGAATTATTTTCAGCTATCTAGGTACTTGTCAATTCTAATCAAATGTAGGTTTATAACCTGACGGGTTATGCTTTGTTTATTTGTTCATTTTTTATGTGATTTTTATATTACATCTAGCAAAAGGTTAGCTCAGAACTCGACTAATACTATTACAAAGAAATACTTAATTTTTTGATCTTATTATAGAGTAGTCACCGAAAACTGCTCTATCGATGATAGCTGATGGTCTGATGAAGGAGAGAAAGAGAAAATCATTTGGACCTTGCGATCTAAAAAAAATTGTGTCTTAGAAACTTGCAATAGGTTTTGTTTGCTTTCTTCTTTGTTTAACGGCATGTCAATCTTTGTGATTTATTTAATGCCAAACCATCCTTGCTGCGTAACAATAATGATGATATTTAACATATTAGAGTCGGTTGGAAGGGAGTTTATATAGTTCCCAAAGGGATTAGTCTGAATGAGAATCTAATTGGCTAATAAAAGCTCAAACTCGTTTACAACGACGTCGTATTCCTGCATTTTAGTCACTGTGACAAAGTTACAACTTGTAATAGGAAATCATTTATATTTGGGCATAGTACATAATGTGTTATGGTATAAAAGAAAACATTAAACCTTTAGAAGTTGAAATCAAATAACTTGATATAGAAAATCATTTAAAAAACAGTGGATCAAAACCCTTTCTTTTCGTAAAAGTAATTCCTCTTTTCCTGTCCTGATTTTTGTTGCATCGTATTCCATTTCACCTTTAAATTATGTTAAATTAATATTTAAGATTATAAGATTTTAATCGGTTCTTCATTAGTGTTGATAAATATAGACTTGAAAAGTCTTAAAACTTTCAAGTCTCCAATATCTTGGTGCAGTCGTCTCAGACTGAAGATCAAAACCAGCATTAACACTGACAAAACTGAAAAGCATATGAAAAGAGAAAAAACTTCCAACAAAAATCAAAAATTTATTCGCAAATCTGTTATGTTAGTATTTCTGCATTTAAGTAAATCCTAGTTACACACTCCTAAATACGAGATACATATTTATGAGCACAACAGTTATTGTTATATATTGACCCTTGACCGAGCCGTCAATCAAGAGATGCACCTGAGTAAATAAGCCGAAGAAGAGCAGAAGCAGGTGGACGTTAAGAAATAATATAAGCAGGTGCCCGGGCGGGTCTAGGGCAGTCGGAGACAGGATACGGCCCTCAGTGTCCCACGGTTAAGCAACCCTAGCCGAGATGCGAAAAAAAGTGCTGCAATGATCGAGAGAAGAACATGGGTCAATACATTAGTCTGTCCCTGGCTCCACTCATTTTTCACACACAAAAGAACATCACCCTCTCGAAAATAAACCGTGAGAGATTTGTATTTTTGTAAAGAAGTGTATTCGTTCGTAATTGCAGTCGTTCCTTACCGGTTAATGATTTTTCCGCATATAAGTGTATAATTGCACGAGGTGCATACGATACGTTTCCAGCCTTTTTCGTGTGGGCATTTAAAATTGTCGTAGACTCTTGAAAATTCAGTATGTTATTGCTATACATCTTATTAGACGACTTACCAATCTTTATTATTTCATGTTCAAATAAACAGCAACAGCAAGAATTGGAATGCACCCTACTAAAGCCTGATTGTCACAGCTTGTGAATTTCAAAAATGAAATCTGGACGTGAGGAAGAACGATATGCAATAAGATTCTGTTTTTAACTTGGAAAAAATGCCACAGAAATGTATGGAATACTTCAGACTGCTTTTGGAGCATCTTGAATGAATATAGTATCAGAGATTCAATGAAGGCAGGGAGTCTATGAAGGATGATGAGAGGTGTGAAAGAAGTAAGGAGTCTATGAAGGATGATGAGAGGTGTGAAAGAAGTAAGGAAGTCAGAGCCCCGGATTTGAATGGCAAAAGGGTTAGGTTTAAGGTTACTAAGTTGAGGTTTTAAGGGTGTTCAGGAAGAGATTTCGTCAGATGAGGCCAGCACTATCAAATCGGGTCAGTGGCATTTCCACCAGGACAATGCACCAGTCTACAACTCTATCCTTGTCACATACTATTCGACCAAGATGGGCATAAAGACAAATCCCCATCCACTCTATAATCCAGACCTTGCTCACTGTGACTTTTGCTTATTCCCTAAGCCCAGAGGCTGTCGTTATGAGACAATTGAGGAGATAAAAGAGGACATTGATGGAGCCTTCCAGAAGTTGTTGGAATGGTACAATAAATGCATTGCAGCCGGAGGAAATTACTTCGAAGTGGACTAGAGTTTCATTTGTGTAATATCAATAAAAGTGCCTAAACGAAAAAAGTATGGAAACTTATCGTATGCACCTCGTATATGTATATGTGTATTTCTATTATGCGTATACAACATTATCTCACTATTTATGCATATAAATAAATCCCATTTCCACAGTGCTGGATACGAGAGACCCATTTATTAGCACATCTGTTACGTCAGTATTTCTGCATATTAGTAAATCCCAGTTTCACAGTGCTGGATACGAGAGACACATTTATTAGCACATCTATTACGTCTGTATTTCTGCATATAAGTAAATCTCAGTTTCAAAGTGCTGAATACAAGACACACATTTATTAGCACATCTGTTATCTTAGTATTTCTGCATATGGGTAAATCGTAGTGTCACACTGCTGAATGCGAGAGACATATTTATCAGCATATCTGTTATATTAGTAAATCTATATACAAGTAAATCCTAGTTTCACACTGCTGGATACGAGAGACCCATTTATTAGCACATCTGTTACGTCAGTATTTCTGCATATAAGTAAATCCAAGTTTCACAGTGCTGGATACGAGAGACACATTTATTAGCACATCTGTTACGTCAGTATTTCTGCATATTAGTAAATCCCATTTCCACAATGCTGGATACGAGAAACCCGTTTATTAGCACATCTGTTACGTCAGTATTTCTTCATATAAGTAAATCCAAGTTTCACAGTGCTGGATACGAGAGACCCATTTATTATCACATCTGTTACGTCAATATTTCTGCATATTAGTAAATCCCATTTCCACAGTGCTGGATACGAGAGACACATTTATTAGCACATCTGTTACGTCAGTATTTCTGCATATGAGTAAATCGTAGTGTGACACTGCTGAATGTGAGAGACATATTTATCAGCACATCTGTTATATTAGTATATCTATATATAAGTAAATCCTAGTTTCACACTGCTGGATACGAGAGACCCATTTATTAGCACATCTGTTACGTCAGTATTTCTGCATATAAGTAAATCCTAGTTTCACAAGCTGGATACGAGAGACCCATTTATTAGCATATGAGTTACGTCAGTATTTCTGCATATAAGTAAATCCTAGTTTCAGAAGCTGAATACGGAGACCCATTTATTAGCACATCTGTTACGTCAGTATTTCTGCATATTAGTAAATCCAAGTTTCACAGTGCTGAATACGAGAGACACATTTATTAGCACATCTGTTACATCAGTATTTCTGCATATAAGTAAATCCTAGTTTCACACTGCTGGATATGAGAGACACATTTATTAGCACATCTGTTACGTCAGTATTTCTGCATATTAATATATCATAGTTTCACACTGCTGAATACGAGAGACGCTTTTATTTGCACATCTGTTACCCCAGTATTTCTGTGTATAAGTAAATCGTACTTTTACACAGCTGAATCCAATCAATATATTTATTAGCACATCTTTTATCTCAGTATTTCTGCATATAAGCAACTCCTTGGTTCAAACTGACAAATACGTGAGACACATTTAATCCCATGAGATTTGATGCTACCGTAGGGATTAGATCAACTCACAGGAAGACCACCTCAGAAATTATGATTTCATAAGCGGATAACAGCAGATTGAGGGTCACAAGACTACCTGCTTAACATTGCATAGAAGAAAATTATTTTGTATGAACATGTGACGAGACCATCATATCTGATAAAGGGAAAGGTCTAGGAAAAGAAGAAAATGCTGACGAAGGAAGATAACATACAGGAATAGACAGACTTGTCTTTTGTTGAATCCCAGAGTGCAGTTACGACAGAGAAAAAGAGAGATAGATAAACAGCGAGAGAGAGAGAGAGGGAGAGAGAGAGAGAGAGACATGACGCATGATTGTCAAAGATTTAACATTTGGTTCTATACAAACCAAACTTAGGAAACCATGGTGATGATTATAATGATATTATAATGATATTCTATATACGATTACAATTTTCCATCACATCTGACTGCACCAACCATATCGCATAAATCTGATGCAGATTTATTGGCTTTTTATGAAAACTGAAATTCTTTTAAATTAGAATATGTCTAGACACATCACTCAATAAGTCCCAGGCCTAACTAATAAAAGGGTGATACATTGATTCCATCGCTTCTCTAATAATTCTCTAAATGCCTTTTTCGTTGAACGATTTGTGTTCCGCCTAAAAATACGCATCAGTTTCCGATATCACCTTTTCACTGGAGCCACATCTCTTTCCCTCGATCGTTTTTTGTGGTGTGCCAATAGTCGTTAGGGGCCAGTTCTGGAGAATAGGGTGGGTACGGAAAAAAAATTCGAAGTGGAATTCATGCAATTTTGTCATCGGTGCGATCGACTTGTGACACGGTTCATTGTCTTGGTGAAAGAGCACTTTTTCTTTTAAATTTGTGTCCGTTTCTTCCTTTACAATTATTTCCGATGGAGCTGAGTCCAAATAACATTTATCAAGCCAGTCTTTTTCCCATCAGAAAGCATTACTTAATCACCACACGAAATTCAGATTTTTCCATTGATTTGAAGATTTGCAACAGTCTTATCGAACAAATCCTGGAGGCAGCGCCCCACAAAGCAGTAGCTGTATGGCCACCTACCATCCATCACGAAAACTATCCAAGTTAGATGAACAGGACATGCGGGACATTGCTGGAGAAGTGGGGACGAACTCATGTGACATACTCTTGTGGTTGAACTAAGGCA
This sequence comes from Sepioteuthis lessoniana, assembly GCA_963585895.1. Classification (NCBI taxonomy): domain Eukaryota; kingdom Metazoa; phylum Mollusca; class Cephalopoda; order Myopsida; family Loliginidae; genus Sepioteuthis; species Sepioteuthis lessoniana. The sequence continues at coordinate 49,463 of CAUZXS010003575.1, forward strand.
AGATGACTAGCTAGAACCTATATACACTAGCTTGAAGACGTACCGGGAGCGATGGACGATAGGGACGAATAGCCGGGAAGGCTCAGGAATATCTGTGCTGTCACAACAGTAAAACTAAAGTTGGAGACCTTTGTTGAGGGTGACCCGAAGGCTCCCTTTTCAATGTTTACTACACCGAGGTGTTGGGGAGGGCGCTACTCCATTCCCCGGATTACTCCACTTTACCCTTGATCCTTAGCCTCTAATGCTGAGTGTTAAGCAAGGTGGCATCAAGTATCATTTTTGAGTCTTTGTTATTTGTTGTTGCATTGGGCTCAAATTTTGACACGCGTCATTTGAAGTTTAGTACTATGTAAAAATCATATGTAATTTTTATAAGCGGCGCCATCAAATGTCAAACCCGGGACTTATTGAGTGATGTACTAATTCTTGGTTATAATTTCACAACTGGTGTATCTCCATGAAATTGAAAGAATGTTGATGAGGGCAATTGATTAGAACAGGTGCGATTGTTTAGTTATCACATGTAAAGAAGCAGTTCTAAGAATTAATTTAATTATCCAGTTTCCCAACAGATTTACTTAATTAAAAAAGATGCGCGTTGATATGAGATATTCTTTTTTATTTTTTCATATTACTGAGGCTATCTAAGCCTTTCTTTTTATGACGCACCTAAATGCAGTTGACGAAAAACTTGAAGCTGTGAAATAAAGTCGTTTATTAAACCTGACTTAGATGCTGCACAAAACTAGTGAGAAACGAACTCCTCACTACAAATGGTCTGAAAATCAAGCTTTTGAACCATAACACCATCTAAGGTGCATATTTAGATTTCTGATTTGTCTTTTTTCATTTCATTTTTAACGTACGTTTCTCTGCTTAAATTCATTTTCCTCCGTCATATTTTATACACTCCATGTGTTCTCTATTTCGTATTTTTCCACTTCATCCTTACTCTTCTAACCCTTCTGTTTAACTTTATAGATCATTCAATATGGGATTCTTTTTCATTGTCTGTATTCTCTTCCTTCTCAACTCTGTTTTAGCCAAGTGTAATGAAATTTTCTATAATATTCGATCATTTTTTTCTCAGATAGTCAAGTTGAATATGTTTTCTTTCAATCTGGCTTTTTTTTTACAATGCTATTATTGTCCCTCGAATTTTTTTCCTTCATTCTGTTTCTTATGTCTGTTTAATTTCCTTTTTTTTACAAAATTTTTCGAAACACAAACCTACTTTAAACATCTTATTTTTCTCGTCCCCAAAAGATTATATATCTTTTTCAGACTTTAGCTATATAATTTATTTGTTATATAAATTTTGGTTTGGTGTGCTTCGGTGTCTTTTTATGATATAGCAATACTTGTAGGTTATTCAATGCCAAATTATATATATATATATATATATATATATATATATATATATATATATAAGATTCCAAGTATTGCTACGTGTCTGACTATTCAATTAAACATCAATCATTTGTTTACACACAATTCTATTGCAAACGATTCAGTTTAGCGTGAGTCATTTTTTGTACACCGTTTAAATATCAAGCACTTCTGTTTGACCCATACATAGGGCTCAATCAGGCGCTATCACTCCAGGCCAAAGTATACCTGGGAAAAATGGCAATTAAGAGGTAATCCTTATTCTCCAAATCTTCAGCATTAACCAAATGTTTTACCCCCAGATTGTTTAATGTCATATCTAGGATACTCGTTTGGATAGTCTTGCCCTTCTGCAGATATGTTTTCATTGTATTCTATAACCCCATTGGGTCAGTGAATTTTGGTAATTTCCCATGCTTATTTTCAACATTAACATTCATCTACTATATACAAATTCTATAATTCCACAAAAACACACATTTATATGCATAACAATTTTGCTTGTGTCTGGTAATTAATGTAATATAATGGCCGAGAGATTTCATTTTATATATCTTGCTTTTGGGTTTAGTTAGGCTGAGAACCTTACGGCTCAGCATATGCGTTAGTTAG